>JAHWFP010077171.1:87785-106318 GCA_023313725.1 Lithobius niger
CTCCGCCACGCAGACCCTTGGCACACTAGCAAACCGTGATCTTGGGTGATCTTGGGTGATCTTGGGTCCTTAAGGGAGCACCTACCCTAAAATGAGGCGTAACTTTAAGAATTTATATCTTTTAGTGTAATTGCCTCAGAGTCATATTTTTTTTTTACCTTAAAGTATGTTTAAATACGAGTCAAGAGCACATTTTTGTAAATTTTGATTAGGTCAATTTTTATTGTAGTACCGTACCGGTACATTTTTTGTATTTTATTACACTTTTGTACAGCTACTTTGATTACGTTGGCAAAAATTGCTGCACACGATTGAGATTGGGCTCTAAATTACCTGTAAACATAGCACTATCATGTAGACTAAGATAATTTTGCTACTACAATTTTTTTATATTTATAATAGAATCACAATTTCCATAAAGCGTAAACGTATATAGCCCAAATTTTGGAAGTTTTTTAAAACCACACCAGAAGTGTGTAGCAGTATGATTTTAGTCCACTTTATTGTTACCACATATGGGAACTTGTATAAAAAATTTCAAGCCATTATCTCAATTCTAAGTAGAGTTATGATGTTTTAGTGATTGACCACAACCGATATTCTTGATCCGAGAAAATCAAGTGTGCAATTGAAACTTATAACCTTACGCAATGCTACCTAAACCCCCAAAAAATGTTTTTTAGCCGTGAAAGGTCTCAGTTAAAAAAAAACTGTTGTAGCATGAAGGGTACATGTTACTGCGCCAGAATACCTTAGAAAAATTTTTTTTTGGAATTGAATATTTTTAGGTTAGGTGCCCCTTAAAATAACAATAATAAGTTTGTTGCAAGCGCAACTGGAATGGCATAGACCTGGTGTTCACTAACTGCCTTCCGAAGTTAAAACAAAAAGTTGAAAATTACGAAAGTTTAGGATTTTAATAGTTTAAAACGAAGATGATGGCCCAGCTACAGAGGAAAGGTAGGTTGTATTGAGGTGGGGTCACAAATGCCTTGCGACCAAGGTTAGAACTACCAGCGACACAATGGTCCTCGATGGCATTGCCAAACGTGAGGGACAAGTGAGGGGAAAAGCCGTATCACTGTCAATGTTTCTTAAAAAAATAAAACAATTTATAGCTATTTAAATCTTGGCCTAAACCAATTGTCAATCATAGTAAAGATAAAAAGTTATAATAAAAATAATAAAAAACAGGTTTAATAACCATGGTGACTGTGATTTGGAAGCAGGCAGGGCAAAAGATGCTTCTTATGTCGGTCCACAAATTTGAAATAGTTTAAATTTAAAACAATAAAAGTGCTGGTGGAAGATAAATAGTACAGTGTTCAGGCCATTTTAGGAACGAAACCTAGTCAGAAAGACCCAAGTTATGCTTGAAGGCTGCAACCGATGGTAAAGAGAGAGTTTGCTCAGTCCAGGAATTCTAAGCTGCAACAACCCAGACAGAGAAATTTTTTTTGGCAATCTAGCCTAGTCGAGGGACTACCAATTTAAAACTATGTCCCCGGGTCTAGGTTACAGTGCTTAAGTCAAGAAAGGCAAGACACCTGACAAAAAACTATTCAGAATTTTGAAGGTAAGTCTGACGTTGGCTTCAAGACGACGTAGCCCCAAAGATCCCAAATTAAGTTTATTTAGACAGACATTTTATGGCAAGTACCGCATGCCAGTCAGAGATTTTGTGAAACGGCACTGAGGGGATTCGATATAATCGATATCCTGCATAATATAATGGCACCAGACAGGAGTAGCATATAATTGCAATAAGGGGCAAACAAAGACCTTATATTTGCACAGCTTAGTGTTTATACAACCAGAGATGAATGCTCACTGTACAACAGCAAGAAGTCGATTAGCATTTGACACGATGTGACAAAAGTGGGTCGTGGATTTAAGACTGGCATCAAACAAAATTCCCAACTCCTTTACAGAGGAAACTCCTTGCAGTGGGACCCCATCCAATGCATAAATGTACGCTAGAATACAATTACCGATATGGAAACTTTTATATTTAGTGATAGAGACTGGTAATTGCCAGTCAATGGACTAACGAAAAACATGACCGATTCCTTCCTGAATAAAGTCATTATCGTGGAAATCAGTGATCATACTGTGAAACTTGAGATCATCTGAGAATGTCAGCTGTTCCGTGTTACGAATATTACAAGATAGATAATTCAGAAAGACGACGAAAGAAAAGGTCCGAGCACAGAGCCCTGTAGGACACCACTAACACTATCCAAATTTAAAGAGTCGGAATTGCCGAGAACAACATGTTGTGTGCGACCAGTAACAAAGGCACCAATCCAAGCAAGAAGTTTTCCATCAAAACCCAAAATTTTAAGTTTAAAAAGAAATTTGCTGTGAACTACAGATTAAAAAGCTTTTCTAAAATCAAAAAGAATTTCATCAGAAGGCAATCCTATATTTGAAGCTTCAGTCCACCTGTTCAAAACCAACAGAAGTTGGTGAGTTGTGGATCGCCCTGCCAGAAAATCAAACTAGTCATCACCAATTAGATGTTGTGTGTTGGTGTATTTTAGCATCTGAACGCAAATTATTTTTTCCATGACTTTCATGGACAGCATCTAAGGGCCTATTGGTCTAGCATTCACCTTTTAAAAACTGGAACCATATTTTCTGTGAACCAAACACTGAGGATTTTTAATGATTCAAAGGACAACGCAAAAATGAAGGCTAAGGGGGTGCATATTTGGTTAAGAATTTCCTTCTAAAAGTAAGCAGAAAAACTCTCTTGTCCCGCAGAGTAAATAAGTTTGAGCTCAGTAAGAGCTGAAAGTACAATTGATGGGGAGAAATGTACAACAGTGCGAAGTTCTCTGTGAAGTTTTAAACCAAAATTTGTTGAAAGAATGATGTTATTATCAACAATGCTATTGGCTGCTAAAGTAGTATTAAACAAATTTACTTTGGTACAGGATCTGTAATATAATCGTTGATAACTCTTAAGAGAGGGATGGATCTTGAATTTATGGTTTTATGCCGAAAGAATCGAAAAAGCGAAGCTAAGCTACCATTGGCCAGAACAGTGAATTCTTGATTGCGTTGGTCTTCCTTTAAGGCAGATGAATATTCCCACCGACAAATGCTGTATGCAATTAAATTATAAACGGTCCTATTGCTCTTATAACGGTGCCACGGGACAAGTTTCTTAATGGCAATTGGATGATAGAAACCTTTAGAAACGTGTAAGTGATGCTCACCAATACTGATTTTAACGTAGTGATGAATAATATTGAGAAAATGGTCCCAGGCATCACTGACTGTATCAGATGTCGAAAGACCTTCATTAGTCAATATGGGATCTAAGAGAGTCTAAATCTATAACCTGGTTGATGTTCACTTTCTGAGTACTTGAAGATGTTAACATTTTTAAAACCAGCAAGTGCACATGTATACATGTGAACTTGCTAGCTTTTTAAAAACCCACTGTTACCCACTGTTTCCTTTTGCGGGGGGTTGACCCTCCTGAATGTTCTTGGTGTCGACGGCCACTTACGGTCCGGCACTTACTTGTTGATTGTCACCATCTTGATGGTGTTCGTCGTCGGTTCCATCTTCCGCATGACATTGCGCGTCAGTTGGGCGATAAGTCTGTCCTCCTGTCCGGTGTTTTTCAATTTTTGCAGGAGGTACAGATGTATGACAAGATTTAGATTAGGGGTTTGGATAACATCTCTGTAATGTGTGGTGCAGTGGCAACCCGGACCACTGCACTGTGACTGAAGTTGGCGCTAATGACCAAGTTGTCGACGCGCCATTAAGCCTCAATCCCCCCCCCTTTTTAAAAAGTTAACTACTTGTAGTGCTTTTATTCTGTCAATACTTGATGATGGACAGTTGACCCTGAAGTTGACTACACAGTGGTCGCTGAGACCAGATGGGCACCAATTTCAATATTGAAAACAGCTCGTTAATCATCGGTTAGAATAAAGTCGAGGATATTATTTTCACTAGTTGGTTCCGCAACAAGTTGCATGAGGCGAAGATCAGCAATTTTATATCGAAAAAGTTGGTGAATACGGTTTGAGGCTCTGACCAACTGCCAGTTAATGGTTGAAAGGTTGTAATCCCCCAACACCACATTTGATGTGGAATTGATAAAATTCCCCGTATTACAAACCTGGGTGTCATCAAAACCAACAGGAATTTACCCAATAATAACATTTAGCTTTGACGGCAACAAGACTAGCGACATGGCCTCCACATCTGTTGCAGTACACTCCAACACAAGGTTAACTTTCCTACGGTAAACTACAGCAACTCCCTACCTCTGGAGCCTCTTTCACGCCTAAAATTTTTATAATAATGGACATTCATCACCATTGAATCGGTAAAACGGTTGAAACGTCATAACAGTCTGAAGCCAAGAAGTATGAAATTCAACCAAATTAGCAGGGATGTTGCACGCATTTATGGACACATATTTCAACCCCGCAGCGTCAATAAAGAAAGTTGGTGGAGTTAAAACAAGTTGGGATGGACCAGAACAACTGCTTCTGATAAACCCATATACATGATGGAGTTTAACAGGTGTGGAAGTACTTTAGTAAGTTCATCATGAAAAATCAGTTTACCTTTCTTTGTCAGGTATAAACCATCATATGCAACCAATCCCTAAGCAGCAATACATGTTTGTCTATGGAGATGTAATTACAATATTTGTCAATGCACATTTGCCGGAGCAAGATGTTTGTCAGCAAGGAACATGTACTGCACTAAGTGGGGGAAAGACCAATAAAAGTTGATTTTGAATTGGACTATCTTCCACAGGTGAGACACTATCTGTTTTCGAGATCCATGCAGAATGTTATTAGAGCCAGCACACATAATGATTGATGGGGAGTTTCCTGCAGAAGCCATGATGGATGGAACAAAATTTTAAAGGTGCTCTTCTTTGATGCCTGGTAGCACCCACGTCTTTGAAATGACTGAAGTACAACCTTTAATGGATCGTATATAGGAGTCCCCGATGATAACGGACTGGTCATGCTGTGATTGATGATGGGCGACGTTTGAAGATATTGTCTACAGCGGTACTGTTTTTTGGGTCGCTAGCATGTGGTTTCCCAGACATGATTACCTCCTTTGATGATAACCCTGGAGTATGTGCGGTTGGATTCAGCTTGTTCAGTCTTTCGATGGTTTGAAGGTCAGAACGGCCACGATTTGTCCCTATCTGTGGTTGGATGAGTGGGGTAACATCCTGAGCCAACGGCACTGGTTTAATTGCAGCTCCTTGCTTTTTTTCTGGCGCACTATGACTCATTTATATTTGTCCACATTGGTTTTTCTTAATGTTTCCTCTTTAGATGGTTCGACGTTGGTATACAACACCTGTAGACCAACAGCTTGGGAATTGGAAAGCACTGTACGTACATACACTATATTTGTGCCATTCCGTTGCCCTTCATCAAATTTCGGCTCCAAATCCAGATTGGCAAGTACATGAGCAGTTTTTATGGTTGTAGGTTCCACGGGAATTGATGAGGTATTCTTCTGGCGTCCCATGTTACTATCTGTCAACAGTGTGGTTGTTTGCGTGTCGGTTGAAACAAAGACGTAACATTTTCAGTTTTGAATCCATGTGTTCATTAATGGTGCAAATCTGTTGAAGCAGAAGATTTTCAACTTTGCTGATTAAATTAGAAGAGTTAAGCCATACAATTTCGCGTAAATCGTCAATTACTTGTAAAACCAGGGACCCAAATCGTAATTAGTATTAAAAAACGCTTAAGCATATAAAATACGGATATAAGCCTTAAAAAACTTAAAGCATTAAAGGAAGAGGTATTAGAAAAAACATGTAAGCCATCAGCGTCGCACTAATACGTGTAAAAGAATCTCCAGCGACCAAATAAAACAAGCTAGAGCTTCTTTTACACGTATTAGTGCGACGCTGATGGCTTACATGTCTTTTTCTAGTATCTGTTCATTTAAGGCTTTAAGTTTTATAAGGCTTACATCCGTATTTTATACGCTTAGCGTTTTTTAATACTAATATCCCTTTTTTCTTGTTTCAGCAAGAATAACACAGAAAAGAATACTGTAATCACCTTGAAATAACTTGTAAGAGAGCCTTTTCCATGGCTGATTCGCTTTATGCTGCTAAGAATGACTTGTGCACCAAATTTCATGTTTTTAGTTTGATCTGTAAGAATTTATTGCCCAAACCCCTGGCAGGCATCATGGGGGAAGGAGGGTGGTGCTGGGAGGGGGGAGGGCACTGAAGGCACTTGGGGGTATTATCATACGGGTCCATAGGTGGTTCGATTTTTACTGTTCCCGGATCCTTGCCTGTACTTGGGACAGGCACAAATTCCTGTTGTCCCACAGGCACGTTTCCTGGGTCTGGTGTTCGATTCCAGGTTGTCTTGGCATCCACACTTACGTCGGCTTAAAGACAAGGCTTTGCGGGCGCTTAACATCTTGCGGGTCCTGTCGGGCACTTCATGGGGTGCCGATCGCGCTGCCATGTTGCGCCTTTACCGAGCCCTTGTCCGCAGCAAACTTGATTATGTGTGTATGGTCTATGATTCGGCTAGTGACTCCACTCTCCGGATGTTGGACACTGTGCATCACAGCGGCCTGCGTGTGGCGACTGAGGCTTTTCGAACTTCTCCAGTGGTCAGCCTCTATGCTGAGGCCTCGGAGCCACCTTTGGCCATTCGTCAGCGACAGCTTGCCATTCAGTATGCTGTGCGTTTGCGTGCTGTGGAATCCAGTCCTGCTTGGTCCATGGTTTTTGGGCCAGACTTGCGAGTCGGTAGACGCAGGGTGGGTAAGGGTGATTTCCGCGATAGGCTCCAGCAGTCCTGTCAGGAGATAGCCTTTGAAATGCCCTGCGTCTTGAGGCTTGGGAGAATGCCAGTTGTCCCTTGGCTTGTCCCAGGTGGCAGTTTCATTTTTGCTCTGGCGTCCCTCCCGAAGGATTCCACTCTACCAGCAAGGTACTTACAGGAGTTCCGGCGGCTGAGTTCTCAGTACGCCGGTTATCAGCGCCTGTTTACTGATGGGTCGAAGTCCAACGTTGGCGTGGTGTGTGCTTGTGTGTGTAAGGGTGTAACGGTTGCCCATCGCCTTCCATCAGGCTATTCTGTGTTCTCTGCAGAGCTTTTGGCTCTTGGTTTGGCGGTGGAATGGATCCTTGAACTTCAGGGCACGCATTTCATTGTCTTTAGTGATTCCATGAGTGCCCTGGAGTCCTTGGCGAATTACAATCCTCGGAACCCCTTGACACAACGTGTCCAAGCTTTGCTTTCCCGCTCACCTGGCCAGCGGAAAACCGTGCTTTTCTGCTGGATCCCGGGCCATGTTGGGATAGCAGGGAATGAACAAGCTGATTCTGCTGCGAAAGGGGCCCTTTCTGGCCCTCTCGGTTGGGATCTCAGCTTTGTTCCCTCAGATGCCTTTCCAACTCTGCGTTTGAGGTTACACGCTTTTTGGCAAACCTTGTGGGACAGACAGGACGGTAATAAGTTACGGGCCATTAAAGGCACTGTTGAGGAGTGGCACTCGGCGTGTCGCCGCAGTCGCCGTGAGGAGGTTGTGTTGGCCCGTTTGCGAATTGGTCACACCCGACTTACTCAATGTTTCCTTTTGCGGGGGTTGACCCTCCTGAATGTTCTTGGTGTCGACGGCTACTTACGGTCCGGCACTTACTTGTTGATTGTCGCCATCTTGATGGTGTTCGTCGTCAGTTCCATCTTCCGCATGACATTGTGCGTCAGTTGGGCGATAAGTCTGTCCTCCTGTCCGGTGTTTTTCAATTTTTGCAGGGGGTACAGATGTATGACAAGATTTAGATTAGGGGTTTGAATAACATCTCTGTAATGTGTGGTGCAGTGGCAACCCGGACCACTGCACTGTGACTGAGGTTGGCGCTAATGACCAAGTTGTCGACGCGCCATTAAGCCTCAATCCCCCCCCCTTTTTACTGTTAAGAAAGACTTGTGTACCAAATTTCATGTTTTTGCTCGATTTGCACAAATTTGTTACTCCACCTAATGATTTCTGCCCAATACTCTACAATAATAATTGCTCTGCCGACGAGAATACTGCAGTCACATCAAAATCGTGTTCAAAAGGCCCTGGTTGGTGTTAATACCTACATTTTAAGCTATACAAATTGAAAATCAGTTCATTGCTTCGATCTCTAGGTTAGAGCAAACGTTCTAGCCCATTTGGCTTTCCGTGTCAAGAATATTGTAGTTACATTAACATAGCCTGCGAAAGGCTCTAGGCCTTCTCCATACCTACGTTTTAAGCTATAGAACTCTAAAATCGGTACAGTGGTTCGATCTCCAAGTGAGGGTAAAGAGTACATTAATGATTTCTGCCCAGTGCTCAGCAATAATAATTGCTGTGCCGACTAGAATACCGCAGTCACATCAGAATCGGGTTTGAAAGGCTCTGGTCGGTGTTAATACCTACGTTTTAAGCTATACAAATTGAAAATCGGTTCATTGGTTCGATTTCTAGGTGAGAGCAAATGTTTTAGCTCATTTGGCTTTCCGTGTCAAGAATATTGTAGTTACATTAAAATAGCCTGCGAAAGGCCCTAGACCATGTCCATACCTATGTTTTAAGCTATAGAATTTGAAAATCGGTTCAGTGGTTCGGTCTCCAGGTGAGAGCAAAGAGTCCCAACAACAAGAACAACAACAAGAAATGGCCATACTGTGGACACCGAATGGTTCGATTGTTGTCATTAAAATTTGTAATGCAGTGAAATAGTTGCGACACGACCCCAAATACCGAATTTCGTTGATCTATGTCAATTCTGGGCGAGACTATAGGAGTTCATAGTTTGACGTTTAACATGGAAGTTCGTGCTGAGGCTTACATACGGACCGCTACTACGGTCCTTGATAAATTTGTTTCAGTAACAGTTGGGTCTGGTTTCTCCGACTCATCGAGATTAGAATTAATATGATTCAATTTGGAGTTGATATCAGACAGCTCTATGTTCTTTTCAAAATATGAAAGTTCAATGAAAGTACAAAGTTTCTGGACACTGCCCAAATTTTTTGGCGCAAAATTGTCAGAAGGGCAAACATTTCCCCTTCATGTCATTCTTAGCAGTAGAAATCAAACCAGCCAATAATCCCGAAGAAATACCACCAAAGCTTTCAACGAGGCCCCCTCCCCCTGTGCAACCCCATGAATCGTCGACGACCAAAAAATTCTTGCTGAACGTACTAAAAGCATGCATTGTAGCAGTAGAAATCGAAATACATATGAAACTCCATGAGATACCCCCATGATACCCCTGGTTCCTCTCCATGAGGGTAATGACCAACAAATTCCAGTTCGATTTGTAATACTAAGTATGACTTGTGTACCTCTTCATGAATTTGTGTGTACCTGTTGGTTTTCTGTTTTCCTTTCTGGAAATAAAACTAACAATAATAAAAGCTTTATTTCCAGAAAGGAAAACAGAAGACCAACAGGATAGTGAATATGGCTAACACAGGAAAAGACTCTGAGGTTAAAACAAATTTAGATAAACACAGCCAAAATTCAAAAAATTCAAAACAAAGATCTATACTAAATCTACAGAAAAAAAATGAACACTAGGGCCAAAAATGGGTGAATAACTGAATACAATTATAATAAAAAATTTATTATCACGAATTAAACAAATGTGTTAGTCGAGAATACCTAATTTAAATTAAAAAATACGATAATAACTATAGTAAATCCAAAATAGGTTAGTCGTACAACGTTTTAAAATTCATAAATAAAGAAATCACAAGGTAAAGGGTAAACGAAGCAAGCAGTCCGCATAAAGACTGTCCTTGTGAGGATACACAATACACTGGTCTGAGAAAGAAAGAAAGACAACTGCCCCGACTGGGACTCGAACCCAGGACTTCCCATAAGTCGGGGCAATTGTCTTTTCTTTCTTTCTCAGACTAGTGTATTGTGTATCCTCAGAAGGACAGTCTTTATGCGGATTGCTTGCTTCGTTTAAAATTCATGATTTGAATCGATGTAAAAAAACACTAAAGTTGCACTTTTTTAATGCCCTGCGGAACATGGCTAGACTAGTTGCCGAGACGACATTCGCTGGGAGAGCATTCCAACAGTGTGCTATATAGTATGAAAAAAAGCTGTCTGTGCCTGATACATGTAGCATATACGCAAAAATTCTAGCTTAATGACTAAAAGTACACAAGTCATTCTTAGCAGTATAAGTCAAACCAGACAAGAATCCCAAAGAAATACCACTTAAGCTTTACACAGTGCCCCTCGCCCTTCCCCGTGCAACCCCATAAAGCACTGACGACCAAATAATTCTTGCTGAACGTACTAAAAGCATGCAAGGCAGCAATAGAAATCGAAATACATAATATGGAACTCTATGAGATACCCCCAAGATACTCTTGGTTCCTCTCCATGAGGGTAATGACCAACAAATTCCAATTCGATTTGTAATACTAAGAATGCCTTGTGTACCTATTCATGGATGTGTACCTGTTAGTCTTCTGTTTTCCTTTCTAGAAATAAGTGGAACAAACTTTAAATTGTGCCCCCGAATTCGGTCCGACCGACACAGCTGGGAAAAGCCTGAAAAATTACTTCAGACCAGACCGTGCAAGATGGATACATCATACATAAGTCAGATTTTAATCTCCGAAGCTCAAGCGATTCCAAACCCGGTATCTGAAGCCTAGACTGGTAATCCACATTTTTAAATCCTTAAGGGACTTTGTGAAGCCGTTCTAACAGACTCCACCGAGTCGATATCACCCGAGAATGATGGTGACCAACCATGGCAGGCAAATTCTAAAATACTTCCAACAAAGACTTTAAACGCCCAGAGTATTGTATCGTGGTCACCAGGCTTAAACGGTTTCTCAATTACTGCTGCCGTTAGTCTTGCTTTTTTATACAATAAAGTTGCAATGGTCCGAACATTTCATGTCATCCATCAACCACAACCCGAGGTCCTTTATGCAATTGAAGGTAGTTATAGTTTCACCACACAGTCTACTTATAAGAAAGGTTTTGGGAACTGAAGTGGAGAACGGCCGATTTGTGTGGGGGCGATATTTAATTTCCAATTCCTGCAAGACGTCGACTGCAATTTGCAGAGCGCTTGCGGTAACACGATCTACCACCTGGTACCCCAACTTAATGTCATCTGCGAACTTAAACAAACGAATATTTACTGAGGTAATGTTTAGGTCATTACTATAGATGACAAACAGCAAAGGACCCAGGACCGAATCCTGAGGTACCCCACTCAAGGCAATCGCAGAAGTGGACGAGTGTCCCCAATGATCACTTGCTGATGGTCTTAGCACCATCAGCAAGAACCTTCAACCGTTCATCCACTCGATCTTCTAACGGAACCACCATCATGATCTTCAAAACCACCTACCAGCATCTGGCAAGACTACATGTCATCAGGACATCTTCAATACTGACCGCTCGGAACCCCAGTTAAAAGGTACTATGAGCTGGCTTTCCTTTCTTCTGTTCAAGCTATTTTACCTTGTCCCTGAACCTAGAAGCTGCCCCCTTTGTTTTGTTCTATGACAGGATGGTTCCCCATGACATATCCCCGGGGAATGGTATCTTGGGGAGCTTCAGGTTCACTTAATCTGTTGATTCTGGGACCGCCGGCTCGTAGCATGGGCGTGCATTACTTTGGTCACTGCACTATTGGTGGCGAGGTCTAGTGAAATGCTACAAATTCCAGATAATGATATTTTCGTCAGCAACAAAAAACATCAATTTACCAGGGCAACCTGGTTGAACAAAAATATACATTACCTTTACCCTCCCAACCTCCCCTCAGGCGACTATAGTAAACTTGAGTATGAAGAAAGATGAAGCCAGCTCTGGATGGCAGTTTATATATGGGAAAGCTGCTCCCGTGCAGTTGAAATATGCTAACGATCCCAGCAGGGACGCCAACAAATCGTTTCTAGGGAGAGACGGCAGGGTGGAGTGAAACGACAATTTTTGTTTGTTTTTAATCCAATTCCGCACAAAAGGTGCTTATGTGATCAAAATAAACACGCTATAACAATATCTTCTGCTTCCCCAATGTTTTTGAAAATTACGAAAAATGACAATTTTTTTTTATTAAAAACCATATTTCAAATTTTATTCATATTTTTTTTCAAAACTCAATACGGCACAAAAGCTACGTTGTATGATATTAATTAACTCTGTATTTTTTAATTTTGATCTGACAGTATCTTCTGCCTCCCCAACGCCTTTGAAAATTACGAAAAATGACAAATATTTTACTATAAACCATTTTTAAAATTTTATTCATATTTATTTTTTCCTAAACTCAATACCACTCAAAAGTTACCTTTCATGAAATTTATCAACACTATATTTGTTTTATTTTGATCCAACAATAACTTCTGCCTCCCCAACGCCTTTGCAAAATCACGAAAATATGAAATTTTTATGAAACATTTTTGTTTTACCTTTTATTCATTCTTATTTTTTAATTGCACAAGCTGTTCACTGTGAACATCTTGTGCAATTAAAAAATAAAAATGAGTAAAAAGTAAAAAAGAAATGTTTAGTAAAAATATTCACATTTTCGTGGTTTTCGAAGGCATTGGGGAGGCAGAAGATATTGTCAAATCAAAATTAAAAAAAAATGCAGAGTTAATAACGATCATACAAGGTAGCTTTTGTGCGGTATAGAGTTTTGAAAAAATAAATATGAATAAAATTTAAAATATGGTTTTTACTCAAAAATTTGTCATTTTCATGATTAGGGCACAACGAATAGGGTTTCAGCAAGCTAAAGAGCAGAAACGTCTGATTGTTTGGGGTTCCATTCAACTGAATGGTTGACACCCAGGCCTAGGACTATTTTTACCAATTGATTATTTAATAACAATTAGATCTCAAGCAGAGCCTAGCTCTCCTCCACAAAGTACTCTCTACTGAGGAGCCCAAACAAGGTCGAAACAGTCTGTCTGATATTTTCATGATTTTTAAAGGCGTTGGGGAGGCAGAAGATATTGACAGAAAAAAAAATTACAGGGTTTATTTTTATCACATAAGGCATCTTTTGTGCGGTATTGGATTAAAAACAAAATAAAAACGAAAATAAAATTGATGTTTCTGTCCACCGTAAGACAGCCCAGTGAGAGAGAATGCTATAAATTTCAAGTAATGTATATTTTTGGTTAGGTAATGATTTCAAGTAGGTGGCCCTGGTAAATTTATGATTTATTAAAAATTAGAGCTCAAAGAACACGAAAAAATATCCTTGCAAATTTTATCAAGTAGTACGATGCGAAAAATGCCGTTCGCTCCCATGTTATGGCTTCTTATGTTAACCAGTGCATGCAGAAAAGCACAGTAAAAAAAAATTACATTCCTATGAGAAAATCAGCATTAAAAAAAAAGAATTCCAGCTTTTATTCGTATAGTAACACTAAATGTCAAAGTAATAATCCATAAAAGGATTATTATGGATTATAATAAAAAGTCTGTCTAAAAAATTATCTTACTAGAGATTTTAGTTAAAATGAAATTCTTCAAATTTTTTTTTAATTGCATATGACTATGTGTAATTTTGTGAATAATTTTTCAATGATTGGACTTGTATTAGTGGCACGTCCGCTTTGTTCCATTTTGCTGTATGCACTAACCTAAAGTTCTTTTTATTCTTTATTCTTAAATATTTTACCAGGCTAGGTATTAGCGGACACCAGTTGACTTTTGCAACCATTGCATGAAATTTTATTATTGTTGTTATTATTGTTTTTATTATATTTTTTTATGATTGACAATTGGTTTTGGCCAAGCTTCAAACTACGACGCATTATTTTATTATTTTTTATTGAAACATTGACATCATAGCTGGCTTCTCCCCCCCCCTCACCCCAACTACGGGCGCTAATGACCAAGTTGTCGACGCGCCATTAAGCCTCAATCCCCCCCCCAACTACGGGTCCCTCACGTCTAGCGATGCCATCGGGGACCATTGTGTCTCTGGTAGGTCTAACCTTGGTGGTAAGGCATTCGTGACCCCAACCCAATACCATAAACCCGTCCTCCTTCCTCAGCAGCCGAGCTGTCGTCTTTTTTTTTTTTTTAATCTTTTAAACTTTTTTTTTAGTTGTTGTTGTAATCTATACTTGTTTTTTTAGTTTTAAATTCGGATGGCAGTTAGTGACCTCCAGGTCCTTGTCATTCCGGTTGCGTTTGGAACAAACTTATATATTATATTATTATTATTATTATAAGTTGAAGGACTGAGTAAAATCGGCTGCTCTCTTGAAGCCTATTGCATTAAAAATTGGTCCCCAGTGAAACGGTCGAAACTGCCTGGTGAATTTCGGGCACAGAAACTGATTTAACTTAACAAAACAGATTTCGTATGCAACTCTCCAAGCTGCACTGGCGGTACTGAAAACGTACGCTTAAGGGCTTAGGAGATAATTTAAATACTTGCTGTCCTGGCATGCCCTCGTAACACCCTGGGATAGAAAATGTCCTTGCTACATAATGCCCTCGGAGCGTAATTTCTTGGAACCAACTAAGCCGGCATAAATATCCTATCTGATAATTTATACAGTGCTGTCCTGGGTTGTCCTGGAATGCCCTGGGATAGAAATGCCCAAGATACATAGCTCCCTGGGATGCATAATTTCACGGTAACCTGCTAGATTGGTATATTTTATGCTGGGGACTTCTAGTCCACATTTTAAAAGCGGTACAGCAGAACGAGAAGAGGAGGCAGTTGAGGAGTAGGAAGTGACTGAAGGGTATTATCCATTCCTGTAACAATTTCTTTTTTGCAAGGTAGCAATGAATATGGCCATCGAGGAAATTCATTCTTTCCACGTTAAAAAAGAAAAGGGCGTGTGTTCGCCAGGATGAATAGTATTTTGTATGGTATTTAACAATCAGTAACAAACGAAATATTACGTCATATTATTTTATTATACGTTTTAAAATGGTTTAATAAAAGTCAGTATAGCCTGGTAGTTATGGCAACAGCCTGTTAATTTAAAAGCTACGAGTTCAAATCTCTTCCAAGCTTCCAAAATGTGTTGAAGACAGGTGTGAGATAGAGATAACAGTAAGCAGCTATAACTTTAATGTTAATGATATACATCAGCTCCGTATGTGATCTAAGGTTATTGAATTTACGTTTTTTGCTCTTTCTTATTTTCCTCAAGTAAAAAAAAGCGAATCCTTCCTTGTAATTTTGATCAGGCTACACAACAGGAAACACGCAATTTTCTCCCACATTGTGCTTTTCTGTGTTAGCCACTGTGTAAAAAAAAAAAACTTTCATTCCTAATAGGCGGTTGGAGATGAAATAAGTACTAAGCAGTACTGCTTCACGGTTGTGCAGACGAGGGGGCAGGCAGGGATGGAGGGAGATGCAGTTGCTTCATGGTTGGGGAGTCTTGATGGGGCATGGAGGGGGGCAACCCTAGGCTAAACAACACCACCAGCATGACAAAACCACGAATCTGAATGAAGAAATTTAGCCATCCTAATGAAAGTCCGGGAAATACCAAGGAAACATTGAGAACAACACCACGTGGAAACAAAGCTCCGGGTGAAACAAACACCAAGTTTAAGATCCGCTACCAATTAAATCAGTAAGATTATACCTGGTACTTTAGTTCGTAATTTATAATTCAAGAAATTAGTTTGAGTGACGGATTGCACTTGAGCGTTTAAAATTGCATGAAAATTTATTTTTTTCAGAAATTTCTGCAAGATCAAGAAAATAATCTTTACGATGGAATATGCACCACTAACCCTAAATGTAAGATTTCTTTGCCATAATAATTTTTTGCACACTTTAGCAGTATCTATAGGCCTCAGCCTTGTGTAAGCCTCAGAATGAACTTCCATATTCAACGTCAAACTTTTAAATCCTAAAGTTTCGCCCAGAATTGACATAGACCAACGAAATTCGTTATTTGGGGTAGAGTAGTAACAATTTCAATGCATTAAAATTTTTTAAGGATAACGGTCCAACCGTTCGGTGTCCACAGTATAGCCATTTCTTGATTTGTTGTTTTAGTTGTTTTAGTTATTGTTTGTTGTTGGGACTCTTTGCCCTCACCAAGAGATCGAGCCAGTGAACCGATTTTGTAAGTTTATGGCTTACAACGTAGGTATGGACATGGCCTGGGACCCTTGAATGCTATTACAATGTGACTACAAATTTGTTGTAGTTTTTGTTTCGTGTTATTGTTTTGGGAAATTTTGATCAAACCGACGAACTGATTTTCAATTTTTATAGCTTAAAGTGTAGGTATTAACAAGGTTCATGGGATTTTACATGCTATGTTAATGTGACTACAATATTGTTGTTGTTTTTGTTGTTATTATTATTGCTGGGAAAATGTAAAAGTTTGAAACCCTGTAGTTTGCCCCAGAGTTGACATAGACCAACGAAATTAGGTATTTGGGATTGTGTCATAACTGCTTAACTGCGTTACGAATTTTATTGACAACAACCGATTCGTTTGGCCTCCACAGTATGGCCATTTCTTGTTGGTGTTGTTTCTGTCATTGTTGTTGTTGTTGCGAGGGATGGAGGGAGGGTTCGGCGGCTTCTCGATGCCACTGGTTGTTCATCCACCGGCCCCATGGGTGTGGTGTGGTGCAGCCGCTGCATCTCTTTTGGACCCTTCTCTTCCGGTGCGTCCACCTGCTGATTGTACGGTGGTTTACTATGATGCTTCCTTTATGCAGGAAGTGGGTAGGGGTGGGGGTGTGCATACCAGGTCTGCACCTAGAATATGGTTACACGTTGGATGCTCTCCCATCAGCCTTTGTGGGCGAACTTGTTGCGGTATCTGTGGCCCTTGATGTGGGTGCTGACCAGCAGTTCCCACATTTTTGTGTTCTGACTGACCCCCCCCCCTAGCAGGGATGGGGTTCCTTCGGGGTTGCTTTCATCGCTTCATTGTTCCCACCCGCTTGCGTTGGAAATCGGGTGGAAGCTGTTTGCCCTGTTTCTCCGAGGTTTTCGGGTGTCTGTTGGTTGGGTCAAGGGCCATTCTGGGGTTTTTGGAAACGAGCTAGCAGACAGCTTGGCCCGTCGGGGTTCAGGTTGTGGGTGTAGCACGGTTTGAGGAGTGGGCTGTGGCCTGGGCCATTTGTGCGACGGGACGGCAGCTGTATGCCCTCCACCCTTCTACAGCCTGCGCGTGGCTCCTAAACAGTCTTTCCCGCAGAGATGCGGGCCTGGTTTCGCGGCTGCTTACGGGTCATGTGCAGCTTCGTGCACATCTTGCACTCCTTGATTGGGCGTGGTCGCCGGATTGTGCATGCGGTGGTGGTGCTGAAACGGTGCATCAATTTCTTTTGGAGTGCCCTCTTTGTACCACACAACTTTGTTTTGTTTATAGTGGAGGAAATCAATATTTTGTGGTTCTGCGGGTTCCACTTCATTTTCTACCTGGCTGTGGGTCCCTGGGTCGGGTCTTTGGTTTCCGCTACGCAACGGTTTGTCCTGTGAACATGCCCCTTGGCTCTTGTTGCGTACTTCGCTCCTTCTGCTCTGCCTCTCCCCTTGCTCCTCGTCCTTCTCTGCACTCCCACGGATTGAGTTTTGGACTAGTGTGTGTGTGGGGAGGGGGTCCAGGTGTGGTCGGACTGCTGTCTCTTTAGCTGTTTAGGCATCTTATAGCTTGTTTGTTTAGGTTTAAGTTAGTTTTTTTAAGTAGGGTAGGCTGAGCGAATGGCTTGGAGGGCGCAATTTCTTTTGCATTCGGCTCAATAAACATAACATAACATGTTGCACTCACTAGTACAGCTGTTAAGCAACAAAATCATCCATATGAGCATGAAATTTGGTTCACACGTCATTCTTACCATACAAATCTAACTAGCTGTAGAAACCCCTTGATATACTCCCCATAGGTTTCCCCCATGCCTCCTTGTGCCCACACAGACCCAGCCTCCATGGTACTGCTGACCAACAAATTCTTGCTGATTAACAAAGGCTAGGATTCTGGCAAACTTGTCATTCTTAGCTATCACATCGAACCAGCCATGGAATCCCCATGAAATATCCCTAAAGCTCCCCCCCCCCTCATCACTTCCAGGGCATTCTTAGAAGTACAAACCGAACTAGCTATGGAACTCCCATGAAATCCTCCCAAGGCCCCTCAGTCCCCCATCTATGCCCGATACATGTAGCATATACCCGAAAATTCTTGCTCATTGACTAAAAGTACACAAGTCATTCTTAGCAGTAGAAATCAAACCAGCCAAGAATCCCGAAGAAATACCACCAAAGCTTTCAACGAGGCCACCTCCCCTGTGCAACCCCATGAATCGTCGAAGACCAAAAAATTCTTGCTGAACGTACTAAAAGCATGTATTGTAGCAGTAGAAATCGAAATACATATGAAACTCCATGAGATACCCCATGATACCCCTGGTTCCTCTCCATGAGGGTAATGACCAACAAATTCCAGTTCGATTTGTAATACTAAGAATGGCTTGTGTACCTATTCATGAATTTGTGTGTACCTGTTGGT
>JAHWFP010077171.1:106718-167320 GCA_023313725.1 Lithobius niger
ACCAACAGGATAGTGAATATGGCTAACACAGGAAAAGACTCTGAGGTTAAAACAAATTTAGATAAACATACAAAACACAGCCAAAATTAAAAAATTAAAAACAAAGATCTACTAAATCTACAGAAGAAAAAATGAACACTAGGGCCAAAAATGGGTGAATAAGTGAACACAATTATAATAAAAAATTTATTATCACGAATTAAACAAATGTGTTAGTTGAGAATACCTAAATTAAATTTAAAAAATACGATATTAACTATAGTAAATCCAAAATAGGTTAGTTGTACAACATTTTAAAATTCATAAATAAAGAAATCACAAGGTAAAGGGTAAACGAAGCAAGCAGTCCGCATAAAGATTGTCCTTGTGAGGATACACAATACACTGGTCTGAGAAAGAAAGAAAGACAACTGCCCCAACTGGGAATCGAACCCAGGACTTCCCATAAGTCAGGGCAATTGTCTTTTCTTTCTTTCTCAGACTAGTGTATTGTGTATCCTCACAAGGACAGTCTTTATGCGGACTGCTTGCTTCGTTTAAAATTCATGATTTGAATCGATGTAAAAAAACACTAAAGTTGCACTTTTTAATGCTCTGCGGAACATGGCTAGACTAGTTGCCGAGACGACATTCGCTGGGAGAGCATTCCATCAGTGTGCTATATAGTATGAAAAAAAGCTGTCTGTGCCTGATACATGTAGCATATACGCAAAAATTCTAGCTTAATGACTAAAAGTACACAAGTCATTCTTAGCAGTATAAGTCAAACCAGCCAAGAATCCCAAAGAAATACCACTTAAGCTTTACACAGTGCCCCTCGCCCTTCCCCGTGCAACCCCATAAAGCACTGACGACCAAATAATTCTTGCTGAACGTACTAAAAGCATGCAAGGCAGCAATAGAAATCGAAATACATAATATGGAACTCTATGAGATACCCCCTAGATACTGCTGGTTCCTCTCCATGAGGGTAATGACCAACAAATTCCAATTCGATTTGTAATACTAAGAATGCCTTGTGTACCTTGGATGTGTACCTGTTAGTCTTCTGTTTTCCTTTCTAGAAATAGGTGGAACAAACTTTAAATTGTGCCCCCGAATTCGGTCCGACCGACACAGCTGGGAAAAGCCTGAAAAATTACTTCAGACCAGACCGTGCAAGATGGATACATCATACATAAGTCAGATTTTAATCTCCGAAGCTCAAGCGATTCCAAACCCGGTATCTGAAGCCTAGACTGGTAATCCACATTTTTAAATCCTTAAGGGACTTTGTGAAGCCGTTCTAACAGACTCCACCGAGTCGATATCACCCGAGAATGATGGTGACCAACCATGGCAGGCAAATTCTAAAATACTTCCAACAAAGACTTTAAACGCCCAGAGTATTGTATCGTGGTCACCAGGCTTAAACGGTTTCTCAATTACTGCTGCCGTTAGTCTTGCTTTTTTTTTTACAATAAAGTTGCAATGGTCCGAACATTTCATGTCATCCATCAACCACAACCCGAGGTCCTTTATGCAATTGAAGGTAGTTATAGTTTCACCACACAGTCTACTTATAAGAAAGGTTTTGGGAACTGAAGTGGAGAACGGCCGATTTGTGTGGGGGCGATATTTAATTTCCAATCCCTGCAAGACGTCGACTGCAATTTGCAGAGCGCTTGCGGTAACACGATCTACCACCTGGTACCCCAACTTAATGTCATCTTCGAACTTAAACAAACGAATATTTACTGAGGTAATGTTTAGGTCATTACTATAGATGACAAACAGCAAAGGACCCAGGACGGAATCCTGAGGTACCCCACTCAAGGCAATCGCAGAAGTGGACGAGTGTCCCCCAATGACCACTTGCTGATGGTCTTAGCACCATCAGCAAGAATTGTTGGTCACTAATCTCACAGAGGTAGTTGTGGTGTTGGCACAGGAATGGGCCATGTGGGTATTTCCACAGCTATCACAGCTATCACGATCTAATAATGCCTTGTGTATCGAATTTCATTGCTTTTAGCTCAATGTGCATGATTAGCCCAAATTTGGGCCATAGCAGCTGTAATAGACATATAGATAGATGAGATGAACCGATGCTCCAATGAACCGATGCTCTAGGTTTATAGCTTAAAACGTAGGTATGAAGTTAGCCTATGGCCTTTTGAACGTTGTTTTAATGTGACTACGAAATTCTTGTTGTTGTACTTTTTGTTTTGGAAATCGTATTCTCAACTAAAGATCAAAACAAAACAGATTTTCAATTTTTGCAGTTTAAAATTGAGTATTAAAAAGGGTCTCTTATAACAGTTACTAGTGGGACCCGTGTATGATGCATGGTGAATTGAGGCCCCTTCTCATAGCCTTTTCCGGTGTTTGGTCTTCTTAGGAAAGTAAATCGCATTTTCAATATTTTATTGTTTAAATAATCTTTTAATTTTGCGCGTCCACAATGCAACCTGGTGTGAACTTGTCACCTTGAGAAATAATCCAACCACTCCCATTCATTTGGACTTCGAAAAAAGTTACGAATTGGCTCTGCCTAATTTAGACATGTATAACAGCATACATAACATTACCTAAAAAAATACCCAAATTCAATACACAACCGATGCTCGTGCTTCCTGGCACACAGTATTAGTCACACCGACAGTTTACAACATCGAAGATTTGAATAAATTTCTCAATTCAGGGACAGATGTAAATGGTCACACCAAGGAAGCCATTACAATTCTTCCGAATCTAAACACTTTAAGAACCGAATTGATAATTACCGATCCAAACTATGGAATATTCTTTTTGGGTGGTAAGAGCTTAGCTCGTGTCTTGGGTTTTGAATTATGAAATTACTTAAGAAGTCAATAAAGTCAAAATGCCGTCGAAATAATGGACATAAACAGAATTTTTGTTCATATCGACATCGTAGTTAATTCTTACCTAACAATAACACACACCCCACTTTATATTTCTTTTATCCTAATTCACTATGGATTTCAAAATCATGTCCCCTCATAATTTAATTTACCTCCCAGTTACTACAAACTTATTCAGAAATATAAGGGTTTGGCTCATGTCTCAGACCAACGAGCCATTGGATTTAAATGGTGAAACTCTCATGGTGCGACTTCATTAGAGATTTAAAACTAAAAAATATATAAAATTGTCGTATTTGGAAAAAGGGAACAGACCTTTTCTTGATTTAAACTCTAATAAAAAAACGATTTGAGGCCTAGAAACAAATCTTTCATCAAGTTTATTACAACCCAGAAAATGAGCGTCGTAGCAGATTACTTAAAAATCAACGAACCTTTGGTGTACAATCCTGCAATCGAATATTACATGAATGAATGAATTCGTTTATTGAGCTTTACAGGCCAACATACCCACGCACTCTATCTTAATGCTAACTTACATACTAAGCAACCAAGGTGACCTGGCCAAAGCCACAACACCTCGTAACTCATCCACCTAGCAACACCTCCATATATACTCCCAGCTGCAACCTGCCCAGCACTATGTCCCCGAGCACTGAAGCAGTGAGAACAGAAACCTCCAAACAACCCCCAGTCTACAATCCCCTACTGGAAATGCTGGATCGCCCTACAATACCCAATGGTCATACGAAGGAACCGAAGCCTTTGCACCGAGTATGATTCCGCAACAAGAGCTGCCCAAAGGGGATCTCCCCTACCCTCTAAACGGAAACGCCACTGTATAGCCCACAGAAGACAGTCAAATAAAAAGTGACTCACCGTTTCCTCCCCCTGCTACACGCGCACTGGGGCATCCTCGCCCAGCCAGGGCGAAATAATTGTGCACGAAGCTGCACATGACTCGTGCGCAACCTCGAGAGCATCCCAGCATCACGACGAGAAAGGACATTGAGATGTCTAGGACACTGCGTAGTAGGGAGTAGCTCATACAGGACACGACCCACACCACTGGACAACCACTGCTCCTCCCATTCTGCACCAAAGATCCTTGCCAGCACCGGCTGTAAATCCTTTGGACCTAAATGAAACTTTACCCTACATCCCCGCCCTCAGCATCCTTCCTGGCCAAACTGTCCGCCAACTCGTTGCCGAAGCAGCCTGAGTGGCCCTGGACCACCAGTCCACCACCCCACTGACACAACACACTCCTTTTGAGATAATGTGAACAGCTTCCACCCGATGTCAAATGCTATTGGATGGGAACAATGCAACGTCCCAAAACAGTGACTCAAAAAAACCAAGGCCGCCCTGCTTTCCGTAAGAACATGGAATTTTGGCAATCGTGCATCTGCTGCCACCTCAAGAGGACAGAAAGAGCAACGAGCTCACTGACAAATGCTGAAGAAAGATAGGTCACCACAGACGAGTACTCTAGCCGGAGAGCCGGGATGCACACACCGAACCCACCAGAAAAATCATTCCTATAAAGGTAGGTGTCACAATAAACGGTGAATCCACCCCTTGCATAGGAAGTATCCTGCACCGTGTGAGCCGCAGCAGTGCACCACACCCATGGCATCCTAGGGTAAATAAATCGCGGTCTCGAAAACGCAACAAGCTGCCCATGCTGCGAGAGTGTCGCTATGAGAACGGCTGCACCCAGAAGATCACGAACAGCCTGTAGGAGAGTCTCATAGTCCCGGAGGATGTGTCCCATGGGGTCCTCTCCACCATGCGCAACCACCCGTAGACAAATTTTAATTAGCAATTTCCTCGCTCACATAATGACAGGGGGATCCCATGCCTCCACCTTAAGCGCCGGAATGGGGTAGACGGCAAACAGCACATCACCAACCTGAGGCAATGATTCAACACACCTGAATTTCCTGCATCGCCCTCCAAGTGATTGCCAGCAGTGGACGATGATAGTCCACACATGAGCGCACAAAGATCCAGGAGAATGAGACAATGGTGCCACGACAGTTACAGCCTTGTTATTCACCAAGGACTTCATAATGTTACTCCTCGCCGTAATGCTATCCCTGACAGCCGCCACATCCTGGGACCACCATTGGAGCTGTGAGGCAAGCCAGAAGCCTAGGTATTGAACCTTTGTTTTGGCCTTCACTCGAGTACGTCCACCACAATAGATCCGTCCCACGTCCCACCTTTGCGGAAGAGCATAAGCTCCGTTTTGGCGCTTCACAACTGCAGACCCCTGGTGGCCAAGGCCCGTGAGCCATCACCAGGACCTCCAGAACAGCTTCGCAATCCCTACCTGCCAACCACACAGTGACATCGTATGCTTTGGCAACTACGTTGACTTCCAAGCTCAGTTCGAGCAGCGCGTCGTTGATCACCACCGCGAACAATGCAGGGCTCAAACAACCCCCTTGAGGGAGGCCCCTTTCCATAGTACTAATACCAGACCACGCCCTTTGCACCCTGGTGCTGAACTCCCGCCTACCAAGCAAAGCACAAACCGCAGCAGTAGATTCCTGCCAACGCCCATGCGCACAATAGAGTATGCCCAATTCAAAGAACATCATCACATCTTGAGCGCCACGATTCCTCTGAAACCCAAATTGGGCAGAAAAGAGGCTACCCGAGCTCTCAACCTACCAGACCACACGGATAATCATCATCCTTTCGTACACCTTACGTGCACAAGAAAGGAGCGCAGTAGGCCGATAACTAGTGACCAGTGTCTTGTTCTTCCCCCTGCCAAGCACTGGAGTCAAGAACGAAAAAAAGCTAGTAGCTGGGTCAGGGGCTCCATCAAAGCAGCTCTGGTAGAATGCCAAGGGAGATTCTCGATTCATGGGGCCCAAACCCACAAGGTCATCATACAAAACACCATCAATACCCTTCGCTGTTTGAACCTTACATGTTGCAAGTGCTGCCGTAAGTTCTTTCATCACCAGAGGAGGATCGGACCGTGGCCTCCCCCAGGATCCACAACCGGGGAGGAGCAGCATGGCTCTCCATTTGCCTCAGCACAGTTACTGTTGAAGACCTTGGCCGTCTGATGGCCACTAAGAACCTCACCAGTAATCCGAAAGACCCAGGCCATAGTAGACCTAAAATCCTGAAGGCACACCAAGGCCCAAGCTTGCAAGATGGAGAGGCCCTGCGACACGCGTTCACAGAGCTTGACCCCATACAGCATCTTTTCTCGGCAAAGGAGATACCTTGTCTCTTCGGCCATACCGAGATAATCCAACCATCTCTTGTCAGACTGAAGATGGGTGAACCTCTGCCAAGCATGGCGTCTATCACTAACTGCTCTCGTACACACTGGCGTCCACCATGCAACCTCACAATTGCCTTTTCCTTTACCCAGCCGCACCCTCTTCCTCTCCTTCACCCACTTCTTAATCCAAGGTGCAAAATCACCCGAATCAATGACTGGCCTATCTGAGGTCAAGTACCCTGGACCCATCACTGCCCCATCACTGCCATCACTGACCCATCACTGGGAAGTGATCGCTTCTCCTGAGATCTGTCAAGACCTAAAAGGAGAAAAGCAGCGTGGTTGGGGGGCTATGTCACTGTTACACAGAAACATGTTCAAAATGGATTCCTGAATACTCACCCCGTAACGGTGCATGAACGTCGCCGTACCATTTTGAACAACGGTTAAGTCCTGATTCTCCAGCGACTCAGCCATAACTCCACCCCGCGTGTCACAGTGCCTGCTCCCCCAGTGCTGGTGTTGCGAATCTTGCTAGCTAGCCAATGTTAGCTGGGGCCTATGGCCAAATAAGTCTTTATCTGTTAAATCTGTCATGGTTTGAATTATCTATGTATTGTAATTTCCTTTCCGGTTCCTGCCTCTAGAACCTTATAGAAGTTTCGATTACCCGAAATACCCTTGTTATTTCGTGGTTGTCAGGGGCAACCAAAACGTATTTCAGCAAGGGAGCCAGCATGTAAACTAAGAAAGCCTTTGGGCCAGCCACCCGGTTTGTCCTCCTCGACCCATGCTAGGGGGATTTTTGGGCAGCCTAAGCCTTTAGTAGGCCTGATTTCTGCCTTCTTTAGTTAGGGTTTTTATGCCAGTTAAGCCTTCCCAATCCTAACTTAAGCCTTTTCCATAAACCTAATTCAACCCTGAAGTCTAAAGTCAGTCTAATGTTTGCCCTCCCAATTATCTAGCTTTTTTGTCAGCCGGTGGTGACCGTTAAAGTCCCTGCAACACCAAAGGCCTAGGGATAGCCCCCACCCACTCCTCTCACTCCCGGGGGGACATCCGCCCAGTGACGTGGACCACTTCCAATGTCAGCCACCCAGAACCCCACCACACCATCAGCACACACGCATCAACACCTTGACAAGGTTGGGGAGGGGGACCACCGAAAAGGCTTTGTGGTCCCGAACATACACCCTAATTCCGAGTCTGGCAACCCAGCAATACCCGTAAATCCATCCAAAATTGGAATAACACCCATGGGCAACCTATTCTCAATCAACCCTAAAATGTTGACTTTTGTGCCTAACTTTTCTATCTCTTCTCCTTTATTCCTTTAGATGTATGACAAGATTTAGATTAGGGGTTTGAATAACATCTCTGTAATGTGTGGTGCAGTGGCAACCCGGACCACTGCACTGTGACTGAGGTTGGCGCTAATGACCAAGTTGTCGACGCGCCATTAAGCCTCAATCCTCCCCCCCTTTATTCCTTATACCCCTGACATTAAATGTACTAAAGCTGAATGGGGCGAACACTTAATTAGGATAGGTTGAGCCTTAGGGTGACACTTCAACACACAGTAACTCGTTGTCATCATGCAACATGCCAGAGCCACACGAGTCACAAAATTCGCTTTCTGTACTGGCATTTGTGTCACTTGCACCACCAATCTGCTCTACTCCAGCCATAGGCTCTCTCTCACTCCACACAGAATTTCCACCACACAACTTTTCTTCTTCACTTTCACTAACTTCCGCCCTGGCCACGCCGGTAACACTTGTATCTCTCTGCATCAATTCGACATCCAACTCAACATGATTCTGTGTGCTCCCATGTAATTCTTAGGATATTGCACTCATCATTATACTACCACCACCACCACCACCATCACCAGCAACGCCACCTTGAGGTTGATTGCTTTTCAGTGCATCACTCATTGCAGCATTCTTGGTTAGCACCCATAACTCAACTGGGTCCACTCTTTCAGACGACCCATTTGGTGAGGCTACTAGGCCTAACACTCCATCAAACTTGAACGCACCCTCTAGCTCTGCATTCTGCTCACCACTGGCATCCACCTCCAGAGTCGAAAAATGGTTCTCTGATTCAACAGCTGCTACTTTTGGTAACGGTGGAGAACTTGCTAACGCTGTACGCGACACAGACGCTTTACGTCGCCTTGTCTTGCGTTGTGTAACCCAGTCCCCAGATTCATTTGCTGCAGGAGCAGCGTGCACAGGGTAAGCGGCCCCAGGTGACGCAGATCTCTCTTGCGGTACAGCCCGTGGTTGACTTTCAGCCTTTAGATGCACACACCAACTGTGATGTGGTAGTGCTCATTGTACACATGCAAAGAACACGAGGGCGAAATCCATGAATACAACCCTATTGTTAGGACTAATCTCAACAATGTATATTTTGAAATCCACATACACGCCGAAGACCAATCGTTATTTCTGTACGTTGCCAACAGTTACCTCCTGCTTAAAGGGAAGTTGCTGAAGGACGACGACTCAGTTTACGTTGATGCTGACGTAGCTAGTCTTATTACCAATGCTCCCATATACCTGTTTTCTGCTAGAAAATACCATCTAGGTGATACACAATTCAATGAGTTAAATTATCCAGGGTTTGGTACTCTAATTTAGGGATTACTCACTGCTCAGTGGAGCAACCGGCATTGTTCGGCCAGTGTTGGGCATTAATAGATAGTGCCACTTTTTGTGCTGCTGGACTAGCCAACAACGTTAGAATCAAACAGCAGCACACGTCCATTATCATTGAAATAACTCCCAAGGGACACTTTACCTTCCATCCCATTAAAACACATCTTGGGATTTTTCAAAAATTACAATAAGCAAATTTATTGAACTAACACATGCTAACTTGCATGTGAGCTTGTGACACGAATGCCATCTTAAAAGCCGTGGCTACGGCCAATGGCAGAGTCATTCTGAATAGCATTTCCTGGCACATTCCTCTAGTCATGGCATCAGAAGAGCAAAAACATAATCTCTACAATTTCATCGACCACGGAACAACCATGGATTTAATAAACAATTCAAATTGTGGTTGTGTGGACGTAAATTTTCAGAGATATGTTCCTGGTCACATTGAAAAACCACAAGTTCATACCAATATACACTGTTTTAATAATTTTCGGCAGACAATTGCTGTCTTGGTCGCCTAAAAGACAGACAAAGTCACAACAACATGAATGATGAGACCTCCAATAGGTTACCAGTTGCGTAATGCACCAATAGTCACATAAAAATGAACAAACACTGATAAAAACATGCCCAAACAACACAGCTACGGACATCTGCATCCGCCATCTTTGTCTGTCTTTTAGGTGACCGAGGCAGCAATTGTCTGCCGAAAATTATTAAACAGTGTATATTGGTATGAACTTGTGGTTTTTCAATGTGACCAGGAACATATCTCTGAAAAATGGATTTAATATTTAGGCAATGGTATTACAATAGCTGCAAGCTCCCAGAATTTACCAACTTCACCTGACGCGTGCTGACTACTTACGAGGTTGATAAACCTAGGGGGATAGTTCCAGCTTTTCAAACTAACATTTTTGTTAAAAACCCGGCCGTGTTCGACCACTGCAGTTTGCAAGATGCTCACGTGACTCTAAATTCTGAGCAGTATCTGTTGCTGATTCAAACGCTAATTTTGCCACTGGAGAGTACATCGGCTTGTACAGAATAGTGTAGCAATTTAGGCAGCTTTGATACGACACTAAAGACTTAAGTTTCGACTTGCTTCAATTCAAGAAAGCCTATCCTCTCGTGGTATAGGATTGCTCCAAACAGCCCGAGACGCTTTAGTCAGAAATCGTGGACATACAAGTCATTCTGAATTTTATAAGAGCCATTCCAGCTAACACTTTCTACACTCTGCTCATTGCCGACAGACAAATAAATCTAAAGCTAGATAGAGGCAAGGTCGAAGTTGCATAATAATACATTTTTTATAATAATAAGAGATATGTCGCTCAAAACAAAATTGCGAAAAAAGAAAGGCGGTTTTTTGCCATTGGTGTTGCTAGGACCCATTTTAGCCGGTATTGTAGGTTTGGCGGGAAGAACTGTGGGGGTGGTATCTACCTTGAAAAAAAACCACCAAACTATGCTAAAATTCTAGCTGAACTCATGTGACATCACATGCAAGTGGAATGTTCCGGCTCGAAGAAAAAAGGCAAAACAAAAAATACGATGCAAAAAAAAAATACTTAGTGGTAGAGGTCTTTACTTAACGCCACTTTGGGTTTTGTGCCTTCTGAATAAGCAGCCAAAGCCCAAAATCCAGGATCTCCGCCCTCATGGATTGGGTTGCAGCACACAGCCAATACCATAGGGGATGAGGATAAACAGCCCAATAGCCAAACTGGGGAAATCAGAATCAAACCTAAAAAGGGGGGATTAAACAGCAAAAAATCCTCTAAGCAGCCACCCTGGGACCGTTTTGGCCGGATGTCACTTTGCCCCGTTCTGACTAGTTTTAACCCCTTCCCGCCATACACACCCTAGGTGCACTTTCAAACAGTAGTCTTGGAGCTGGTAGTGTTAGAAATTGACCATAAATGCTCTGCTATGCAGACCCTGGGCACACTAGCCAACCTTTACCTTTGGTTCCCTTTTTACTAGCCTTCTACAACACGGAGGTTATGGTGAGCTTATGCTACCCACAGTCTACATGGGGTTTCCTTTAGAGAAAAGGTTGCTAGCTATGCTGAATATATTACTAACTTTACAATTTTCCATTTTCCAATTTCCAATTGCTTGTCATCAAATTATGAATCTTCGGTATGAATAGACTATTGTTATTTCTCTTACCAAACTGTGTCCAAGACTTGACTCTTTTTTTTTCAGATGGACGGCAACCAGCTAAATCAATTTATTATTTCCCAGCAGGTGGTAGCACCTACTGTGGCACGGATTATATTAAAGTAAGGTGCATTGTTTTATACCATTTTAATTATTAATATTGTTATTATCTACATACACAATAGGCAGCCGCGGCCGAGTGCACTGGCCTCACCATCCTGTCGTACAATCAAGTACCCTACCCTGTAGCGCCATCCGATGACGGGATTTGCCTTCAAATTCTGGTTGGGACACTTTTTCAACGTCTTCGACAGATGGTGCTACTTAGCAAACCTGCCATGTCGCCGTCTGTTTACGTCCTTGGACTACAAGTTCGGGTTATAACACTTTTTCCAAAGTCTTCAAAGAGATGACGCCACTTACCAGACCTGCTATAGCGCTATTTGGATAATATTTTGGCGTATTATTGTGGCACCAAAGCGGTAAAAAAGTTTTAGTCGCGTGGAATGAGCCATTGTCAGCGTTTGAGCTAAAAAAAAACAATCCGTGTAGACTAAACCAGACAACTATAAACCGAACAACGATAGGTTCTTGATATCGAGGCTGCCTCGAAATTAGCAGCCTGATAAGATAGAAAGGCGTGTTTATTTCCTAAATGCTCACTTCTAGATAGGAGTTGAATTGTTTTTAGGTTGGCTGCAACAATCGTTCCTTGCAACAATTTCGCAATGCGTGGTACTGAGGTCAATTGTTTCAAAGGATTAACTTAAACATGGGATTACTCGCATATTGAATGCTGGATTTCTCATTGATGGGTTTTTTTAGCCAAATTGTTGTGGTCAAATTGTTGTGATTGGTTAACGTCGAGTATCTAGTTCGCCTTGGCGCTTCACGTACACAGGCATTATGCATTGGCATCGTGACTAACAGGTAACAAATTTTAGGTAACATAGGTAAGGTTCGTAAACGTGCACTGCTGCAAGGTGGGGAAAACGTAAGTTCCCATGCTGAGCTTTGTGAGGGATGCCTGGAAACCATGAGCTATACGAATCATTACATCCCAATGGTCAGAATTCTCGTTTCTAAACCTAGTGAACACCTGTTTGAATTCCGTGTCTGACTGAAATAAAAAAGGAAATAAAAAACGATAGGAAGTTGAGTTATGTTGTAATCTTCTGAAACTAGAACTAACTTCCTATTGTTTTTTATTTCCTTTTTTATTTTAGTCAGACACGGAATTCGAACAGGCATTCGCTTGGATTAGAAACTAGAATTCTGACCATTGGGATGTAATGTTTTCATATTGGTCATGGTTTCCAGGGATTCCTCACAAAGCTCGGCATGGGAACTTACTTTTTCCCATCTTGGAGCAGTGCACGTTTACAAACTTTACCTATGTTACCAAAAATTTGTCACCTGTGTTAGTCACGATGCCAATGCTTAATGCCCGTTAACCAATCACAACAATCTGTCCACAAAAGCTTCTTCCACAACCTCACATAATGACACCAACACTACACCTTTACTTACTCAACTTGTGGTTGCCATTGGCATCCCATCAACTTCAAGTCTGATTCATTGAATGACCACACAGTATTGAAGGATTGACCCATGACTGCAAATGAATAGAGAGGTTTTTATCACCATTGACTTTCAACCCTCAAACAACGCTGTTTCTGTGGCATATATCGTAAGTGGTAACTAGCACAGACAGACAATTGGGAAGATTAAAGAAATAGCTCGTCATAAAATTGATAACAGGTCAATGACTGCATACAACAGATTGCACTCATCCACAACATCATAAGAAATTGTTTGGAACCACTGGCTGATTTTATTGAAAAAGTATTCAGGCGCACAACCAAACTTAAGTGCAAGATACCGCCAGATAAACTAAAGGTTAGGTAATCATCATTCAAATGATAGTTCTAGGTCAATATCTCCCAGTCCAACATCCCCCAACTAATATGTCCCAGAGGCCAATATCGCCAACCAAAAAATAATTGGGATAAAAGGAGACAAAATCCTTGTTATTGTTATTAATATTATTATAGCTGCAGCATTGTTAAAAATTATGGCTGTTGTATATTAAAAAGAACTAGCTGTACCTCCCGGCCTAACATACATCGGTCTAGCCGGTTCCCGCAAACGTAAGCGAAATACATATTGGGTAGCACGAAATGAAAATAGTGCGTGGCCCCATTCTGTCTCCTCCCCCTTCCCCTGCCACTTCTCCCCACATTGTCCCACTGCATGGTCAGATTTCCCCCATGCACTTACTCCCTGGTAACCCCTTCACCTTCTACCTACCCCACCACGAATTCCCCTATTGTGTGGTCTGAATATCCCCCATCCCTGTTCCCCCTCCCTTTGACCCTCCCTTTGTTTTGTTTTCGTAGGGAAGGAAACCTCTTTTTTCAATGGCGAACGCCACTCTTATGTTTGTCCGTTTTAATACCAAGCGCGATAAACTCAACAACGTTCATGCAGGCATTGATTGTTACTCAACCATTTTTAAAAGTCTTCAAGTCGGCAAAATAAAAAATGAAAAATGAAAGCAAGATAGCGAGGCCAGTGCGGCGTTTTTTGCTTGCCCTACGTCAGCGGGGCGTCCTAACACAGTCAGAAGCTCTTTGTGGTTTGGTGTCGAAGGAAAAGTACCAGGAAATATGGAGGTTGGCTGCAGATATTGGTATGGATGAGGTGGACCTGAATTTATATGGGGTGAGTGAGCGAAACGAAGGGACTGTGGATCTAGGGTTGAAGGATGATAACATACGCACCATGAAGGACAACAATGCAGACAGTAACAATGCAGATCGTAACAATGTGGTTAATGAGGAAGTGGGTGGAGATCGGGATTCCGATAGGAGAGGAGTGGTTAGGGACGGGGTGTACCATAGGAAACCCAGTGGTGGTGAAGGCGGGTCAGAAGGTGTGGGGGTGCCAATTGCTCCCAAAGCTTCCTATGTGGCTGTAGTAACCTGCCGGGTGGAGCCTGTGGTGAAGGACGAAGCTGCTGCGTTTGAGACGGAGGAGGGTGGCCAAGTTATCGTTGACCATGAGCCACAGGAGGTGCCACGTGAACTCACCTGGCTACAGCATTTGTATAAAGGAGCCCTGGCAAACATTCCCATGGAGAGGACGCTTGTTATATTGGCGGCTGAGGCAAGTCGCCCGTATTTGTTGGAAAACGTGCGTGATGCACTGGCGGAAGTTGTTGATCTGCGACGAATTGCCGGCTTCTGTTGGTTGAGGGCAAATAACGCCTTTCAGGTAAAATTCGCGGACCGGGAGGCAAAGATGCTGGAACAGGAGAGGGGCTGTCTTCAGGTAGGTGACCAGCCAGCGACTGTCTTTGACTTACAGGATAGCTCCCTCAAGTTCCGGATGCATTGGCTCCGCTGGACGTGCCTGATGTAGCTATTGTGAGAGCATTGGCAGATTTCGGGGAAGTTTCTGGTTTGTGACACGAGTTCCACTCAATGGAAGGATTGCGTCACTGCCGTACTGGAGTTAGGTGCGGTACTTTGAAGCTAAGGGACTCAGTGCTCGTCGAGGACATCCCTGGTGTAGTTAGAGTCCTGGGAGTGGCCTCCCTGTTGTCTGTAGCAGACAGGCCACCCAGGTGCCTGAAATGAAGGAACAGAGGACACGTGAGACGTTTTTGTCCGTTTGTTGTCTGCAATGTTTGCAATGTAGCCTTACCTCGTGACGCCCCCCTGTGTGTCCACTTCGCACCTCCTGTGCCTTCCCAACCTGTAGCTGCTGTAGAGGAGGCGGTGGGTACCCTTGCTCCTGCTGGGGCTGATGGTCTTTCATCGAGTGCTTCAGTAGCTGATTCTTCAAGCGCATGGTCTATGCAGAGAAGGCCACGGCGACGAAAGGCTTCTTCTTCCCGTTCGGCTTTGGCCAGTTCTCCACCTCTCCCGAAACAGGTGGCAGTGGAGAAGAACCGTTTTTTAATCTTGGCTAGTGAGGCAGATTTCCAGGATAAGGAGGAAAGTGGTGATTTGCTGAACAGTGCAGCGGCTTCAGTGGGTGATTTGTTGGAAGATGGTGGGGAGGGGACCCTGACGAAAGTGTGCCCGGATTCTGCAGCTCCTGGTGTTTGTGGTGGTGAAGGTGCTCAACTTTGTGTTGTTTGTGTGGGAGGTGATATACCGTGTGAAAGAGTTCCTAATGGTGGAAATATGTTTGTTGTCTTTGGGGAAACCAGTGCATCAGGAGTGTTAGCGAATGATGATCGAGTTAGCAGATTAGGCATCGTAGATGTGGTGTGTAGTGACGCAGCATTGTCGTGGTCCAGCGAGGTAGCTGTGCTGAATGGGGAGTCAGTTGATTGTGAAGTGTCTGTTTCAAACAGGGGGAACAGTGATACGTTCTCTCAAGAGGGAGAAAATGAGCTGCTGATGGTGCAGGTGTCTCCATAGTGTGTTGTGATGTTTATCCTGCTCCATTCGTTATTTGTACCTGGAATGTACGAGGTATAGGGAATAAGGGGGAAGAGTTGGTGTGGTTGGAAGCTAAAGTTGAAATTTTGGATTTGGTTGAAACCAAGCTGCCAGTCGGATTTGTCCCAAGTCTAAATGGTTTTTTGTGCATCGCTGGTCCTGGCGGCTCAGGGGTGAGGGTTCTCATTAAGGATTGGGTCCCGTTTGTGACCCCTCCCTTTCGGGGGTGCAGGGGTGTTGATGCATGCGTGTTCCGGGTGTGGTGGGACCAAGGGTGGTTGACCATAGGTGTAGTTCACGTCACTGGAAGGGTCTCGTGTCATGATGTGGGTGGAGTGGGTTGGGTCCCTCCCTCGGCACTTGGTTTTGGGGGGGACTTCAACGCACATCACCGGCCGGCTCTGGGGGAGTGGTCGTTGTGACGCCCATGGACGTCTGATTGCTGAATCCGTGGACTGTTTGGGCCTCTCTGTGCTGCAAAATGGCTCACCTACGTTTGTAGGGAGGTATGGGGGACCAGATCCAGGAGTCGGTCCTGGATATGTTCCTCTGCTCAAACAAGCTGGATTCCCGGCTCTCAATCGAGGTATCATCGGATATATGGGGTAGCGACCACTTTCCTGTAGCGTTAACCTGGGATGGCGGGGGGCGCGGCTGAATTGGTGGTGTCGTAGCGCAATCTGCCAGTTGTTGATTCTGGTGAGTTTGCCCCTTGGCTTAAAAAGTAAGTTGGTGGGAGGCGTAGTACCAAGTGCTGCCTACGTGGAAAGTCTGGTAGACGGGGCTGTGTAGTGGAGTGGTGGACTTCGGTGTGTGTGACTGCTGTGCGGGATCTTCGCCGTGCCTGCAGCGATTTTGCCGATGTCGGTCTGACCAACGGTGGTTTGAGTTTGTTGGGATTGCCCAAAACTCGGTTTCTTTCTGCAGGGAGAAAGCGATGTTTGGAGCGAGACTATGCGACCAGGTATCTCATGGCCTTTCCCTGTCGCGTGTCTGGGCCTTGGTCCACCTGCGTGATGTAAGTGCTACTGTTGCTTGGGTTTTTGGCCATTCCAACGAGGTTCTTAGGGGCCCAAAGATGGCTAAGGCTTTTAAAGCCAATTTCGCGGAGGTCTATGGTGCACCAACGGGTCCTCCTCCCCCGCCCACCAACTTGAGGGTCGGGTCGGATGAGGCTGACCAGCCGCTGATCCCACAGGAACTCTCTGCGGCATTAGCCTCTTGTCGGCTTGGGAGTGCTGTGTGGATTGACAGGGTCTCTTATGACGACCTCCGTGGCCTTGATCGGGATGGGCAGAAGGCGTTGTTGACTTATTTCAGACTTGGTTCCACGGGGCCCCGGTTCCGGCCTCCTGGCTCTTCTCTGTCCTTACCCCGGTGCTTGGCAGGGGCAAGCCACTCCTCTGTCGCGAGTTACCGTCCAATTGTGTTCCTTTCGTGTGCTCGCAAAGTCTACGAGAGGATACTAATCAATAGACAGGTGTGACAAATTGAGGGTTTGGACGGGTTGTTCGGTGCTCAATTTGGGTTCCGGAAGAATCGGGGAGCTCAGGACGCAGTGCTGTACCTTAAGTCGGGCATCAGGGAGGCTTGGGTCAACGACTGCTTCGCGGTAGCCGTTTTCCTGGACATAAAGACGGCCTACGATATGGTTGATATATCGTGGGAAGAGTTTTCTCTGAGGTCCCTGGGTGTTGGCGGAAAGCTTCTTGCTGCGGTTATGGCGCTGCTCGGCGTGCGGCGATTTACGATTTGCTAGGGGTGCGTGGTCCAGTGTTAGCTCCACTGACCGCGACCTCCACCAAGGTAGTTGTCTGAGCCCGGCCCTGTTTGCAATGGCGAGCAATGCTGTCCTAGTAGAGCTGAACTTTTCGGTCAATGTGGTCGCGTATGCAGATGACGTAGCAGTTTGGCTTACGAGAAGGGACTTGCCTGTGATTTTGGCTTCTCTTGAGGCAGCTATTGCAAGGGGGTCGTGGGCACTGGTGGCTAGAGGCCTTCAGTTAGCCAGTGCGAAGACAGAGCTGATGATTTTCTGCTGGGCCCTGCTGAAAATGAATTGCAGAAAAACTGCAGAAATGGAATGAAACTGCAGTTTAACTGCAGTTTCGACGGCAACTGCAGAAAAACATTAAAAAATGTAGTTAAACTGCAGTTTATGTGAAATTCAACAAGCTAACTTTAACTGCATTTAAACTGCCGGGAAGGTTAGGAACCGCAAAAATAGGGGCTCGAAAACCAGCAGTGTGGGCATCATGAAACACGGCTTGCCAACGCAGCTAATCCACCACCCCCCACGCGTATTTTAAGCCTATCCACATGTTATTTTCTTTACTACGCATTTTTTTTAAATTTTGATTGCACTGTTTTCTTTTTGCCCTACTAGTCATGTAGTGTGATCGGCATTTGGCGATGACAAAATTGTCATTAATAAACAGGACAGAAAGCCAAACGGGCTCGATTAATAGTGATCAATTAAATAGGGAATGTAAAAGATTTACATTTATTTTAATTGTTAGTTACCGAATTCTCAGAACAAATTATTCAGCAATAACTATTTGTAACAATATTGACTAACATATACTGTGAGGCGCCTTCAAGAAAAATCCAGGAAGTCGTCCCTACGTTAATAATGTTCATGCATGCTCATGTTGGACATGGGACCACCACCTGCAAAGTTTAATGACCTTGTTGATGTTATGGTAATATGATGACTACTGCATCACCTACTTTAAATTACTCTCTAAATTAAAGTGACCGTAGTTAAAAGTTATTTTGTTCCAAATGACTGTTTTTCAGTGTTACACCCCTTTTTGCTAATCAGATCTGAAACCGATAAACTAATCGAGTACTGGGATCCGATAACGAATATTTATTTTATTTTTTTTTCTACTAAAATTTGGAAGCTAAGCAAACTTTAATTCAACTTGATTTAGAAATTACAGGACATTGTTACGAAAATTGTTCAGTTTTATTAATTTGATGATAACTTTCTTGCTCTGTTTTGTCTGCTTTGGAATTGACTTTGTTACCTTCATTTCTCTCCAACAAGTTGTTGTAGGGAAGAGACTGCGTCTTTCTTTAGACAGTTTGGCCAGTATAGTTTTTTTGAGGGGGCGGAAGGAGGGAAATGGCGTAAAGTGTATCATTTGGGATTTGTGAAAGTAAAGGTTTTTTATTTTGTTTGGGGTGGGGGGGGGGGCACAAAAATTATTAGTTGCTCCTACAGAAAAATGTCTAGCTACTGCCATTTGGAACTTATTTTTGATTTTGCTAAATGACTTGCGGCCAACCTATTGACTTAAAATTAGCTCTATTTGAATGCTGTCGAAAAAAACGGTAAAATGGTATTTGAACGTCAATTTTTGGCAAAATTATAGAAAAAATTAAATTTCACCGATAATGAATAAATGGGTGAAAAGTGCACATTAACAGCAATTAAAAAAAACTGTAAAATAAAGGCAGTAACACTGCAGGTTGTGAAGTTCAACAAGATAACTCCAAAACTTCAAAATAACTGCAGTTTTCAGCAGGCCAACTCAGAAACTGCAAAATAACTGCAGTTTACTAATAGTGTAAGTGACGTTGTGTTACTTTTTAAATTATGAACAAAGTTTTATGGTACAAGAAAGGATTAGTATGATGTAGAACAATTAATGCCAATTGACTGTTTAAAGTCAAGCATTACAGTTGCATAACTTTAGCGGATATCCATAAAATACAAAACTTGAAACCATATACATTAACGCTTAGTGACTGGCTAGGTATATAAGGCTGGATGACAACTTGCATCATTGTAAGTAACGTAAGAGTATATTAGGCTAGGTATGCTTCTATGTTAAGAATTAAACTTGGAGAACCGTAACATTCATAACTGTTCACAAACACCCTATTCTAAGATTAATGATTGAATGGTACCTGGAATTTATAGTATGAATTTTCTTTTATTTTAATACCAAAAGCAATTTAACTACAGTTTGAACTGAAGTTTAACTACAGTTTGAACTGCAGTTTAACTTCAGTTTGAAGTGCAGTTTTTTTGAGGTGGGCAATTTACTGCACTTTTACTGCACTTTTTTTCTGTAGTTTTTCTGCAGTTCATTTTCAGCAGGGGGGGAAGGCCTGGGAGAGCTCCATTTTGGTAAACGGATCGTGGGTCGCAGCGAAGCCGAAGGTTCGCTACCTTGGTTTTTGGCTGGACCCGCAACTGTTGTGGACCTACAATGTGGCAGCCGTGAAGCAAAATGTGTCAGCCCGTTCGAGTGTGCTGCGGTCCATCACTACTAATGCATCCGTTGCGAAGCGTGCCACTGTCGTTTCCTTTTACAAGGTCTCTGTTCGCTCTTGCGCAGATTTTCATATCCTCGTTTTGGCCACCTCTCAGCAGTCAATTAAGGAGGTTCAGGTTGCTATGAATCAGTGCCTTAGAGTGGTCACCGGTTGTTTGCTATCTACCCCAGTGCCTGCTCTATATGTGGAAGCTGGCGAGTACCCTGTTGCCTTTCGTGCCAGGGAGCTGTTGGCTAGAATCTGTCTGCGGGTGGTTGGAAGGGGCAGGTCAGACCCCTTGGGTCGTATTCTGTTGGACTATATGTCCCTGTCGGATAGGACCCGCGGTTTGCTTGGTGCTCCAGGCCAGGGGGCTTACACTTCTTCTGCTGGACGGGATAGGTGGCTTTCCTACTCCGGTTTCTGTTCATCCACCGGCCCCGTGGCTGTGGTGTCCTACGGCTGTGGCTTCTGTGCAGTCGGAAAGAGGCACGACTAGTCGTTCGGCTGTTCAGGTGTTCTGTGACGCTTCCTTCTTCGTGGAACCGGGAAGGGGGGTTGGTGTCTGTGTTCCGTGTTGGCGGCTGGAGTACTGGTTCTCTTTTCACCTGCTCCCCTCGGCCTTCGTGGGGGAGCTTGCTGCTATTTCTGTGGCACTAGACATTGGTTCAGATATGCAGTTGCCTGAGTTCTGCGTACTCACCGATTCGTAGTATTGGCTTCCTGAGGCGTTGTTTTCTATCTTGCCAATGAGCTGGCGGACAGTCTCGCCAAGCAGGGCTCGGATGGGGAAGGGGGTGTAATCAGTCTTGCTATGGGTCCCAGGGACCTACGGCCTGTGGTTGCGAGGATTGTTGAGCGTGAGTAGGCTGTAGAGTGGTTTGCCAGTCCCGTGGGCAGGGATTTGTACGAGTTGCACCCAACCACAGCCTGCCCTAGGTCTCTTGACAGTTTCTCCCGTCGCAATGCGGGTTTGCTCTCCAGACTTCGAACTGGGCATGTTCAGCTCAGGGCTCACATGTTCAGGTTGGGGCGGTCTCGCTCTCCTCTTTGTACCTGTGGCGGTGGAGAAGAGACTGTTCGTCATTTTTTGATGGAGTGCCCTTTTTTGACAAGGCCTAGAGCCTTTCGCAAGCTATTTTAATGTAACTACAATATTCTTGACACGGAAAGCCAAATGGGCTACAAACTTTGCTATCACATAGAGATCGAACCAATGAATCGATTTTCAATTTCTTTTTCAATTTTTTGAATTTCAGCAGATAAGCGTCAATCCCACAGCATCTCGTCTCTTTCCAACTGCTACCTCTCCAACACCAACGTCTCCATGAAAAAAGCAGACAACTTTTAAGCAACACGTTATCTTCTCAAGATGACCCAACTCGCAAACCAATATTGACTAGTCCAAAACCATGGCACAGATAGTTGTAATGTCATAATTTGAAACCAATAGAACATGTATCTTTTTTCCTTCAACTGCATACAAAAAACTGAAAGAGAAAGCAAGTGAACCCATGATGAACGTTATACTGCCGACACAGATTCATTTCATGTACACCATTTCTTATCACTCCAGCTTCTGCAGTGGACTGCACTCAGGACAAGAGGCATGCACCATCAAGACAGAACGATTACCGACCTTCACCCCGAATTCAAAACAGGAAATAAAGATATATGATGAGGACTTGCCAACATATGCTGTTGGATCTATAGGAGAGAGACTGAGGGCTTAGCTCACTTTTTCCATCATTACACAAGGTCTCTTTCTAAACATGTTACTCACCATGCATAACCAAGGTGCAATTGATTGTGTACTAGGAAAAGATACTTTGAAGCAGTCTATCTACATGTGGAATGCAAATTCCATCTGGAACTTCGAGAGAGATTTCAGACAATCCTTCCCTCTTTCAGCCCACGCTACCAACCTGAACATTAGTCCAGTCCCCTGCGATTTGTCCAAACAGAATCTGACGAGAAAAAACTAAATCAGCTTACAGATGGTCAATTTAAATACCTCGAATCAATGCTCGACAAATAAAAGGGCATATTTTTGGGAATGTCAGCTTGTATCAAAGACATGGAGGATGTGATCAAGGTACAAGCAAATACAAACCCAGTAGCCCAGTGTCCTTTCTCTTTTGTTGTCTCACTGGGAAACAAGAGAAAAGTTGAAAAAGTAGCCCATGGATGATCTTCAGAAGAGTGAAACTTTTGAACAGACCGAACTTTTGGCACCCCCCTTCTTTATGAAGCAGAAAAAGAAAGATGGAATCTTCCATCTCCGTTCTACATACAAGAACAAAACTAGAACGTATAAACTGTGAAATATCCAATGCCACTTATGGGAGAAGACTGCCATTTTCTGCAAGGATCCGGGTCATCTTTCGAGTAGAAGGAGAACAGGGTTCCATTGATCCTTCTACACTTAAACAGCCAAGACTGCACAACCTTTGGATTCCACAAATGAGCATATAAATTGAAAAATTAAGGTAGCAACAGCGTGGACAATCAATCCCACAGTCCTGTAAATGGCAATAAAGAACAGTGGAACCAGAGATGTATCTCATGAGCTTCTCATGGATCTCCCTCCGCAAACCTTAAAATATCGGGTATAAATGTGACAGGAGACGAGATAGGCCCGAAAATCAATCAGATTAATTCAACACTGGGAATGCTTGCCACAGCACTCTTGCTCTGCATATTATCCCTTTAAATTCTAAATAAGTAATATTTGCCATTGGTTAAGTTAAGAACGTGCTACATAATGTCCCAATCGTCTAATTCTTTCCCTCTCTTCGATGAAGAATCCAGACTCTTCTTTCAGTGTCGATCTTAAATTATACCACTATATAAGAAGTAGTTGCGCACAGGATGCCACTGCATTACTTAGTAATGCAGAAAAGGAAATCGTAGTTGGCATAATCAGGACTAATCAGGACTAATCAGGTATTTCAGTACTTCATAATACAGTATTGGGTCGCACAACTTATCAGAGGGAGAGGTAATTTTCTTATGGGGGGGGGGATCAAACGTGGGGGAAGAGAGGAGTAACTGCTTTGGTCTTGTACTTTAATGAAACAAATTGTACATACCAGAAAAAACACATCGTATCACATTACTGTGTGATTGAAAACAATCGAGAAATGAAACATCATTAAGTATACAGAAGATGGCTACTCAAAGTTTTACTGAGTATCATTGCATTTGCGGCTCTGCTGCAATTAACTGCAATACGCATCCGCAAAAGACCTCCTCTCCAGAACATTCTGTGACAAGCAACTCAAAAAGCTTCTTTGCTTGAAGAGTAGAAAATAAACACATTAAATCCCTCACTTTTAATAGCGAGGATACCCGATTGATAATGTTTGGTGCTCTCCACAGAGATGTACGTACAGTAGTTGTTTTTTTTTTTGGAGGGGGGGGGGGCTGTAACTAAAGACTGGTGCATTTCCGGACCCATGTTTATAGGACTTTTTCTTCTTATCTTTGATCACACAGCGGACCCTCAAAATATTTGACACCAATTTTCGAACACCCTGTATATTGGAAATACTGTTGCAAGAATGATCGATAACAGGATGGAGACAAATACAGACGAATCCTCAGCATTGTTGTATCTCAGAGTTGATTTGAGCCAAACGTCCAATAGCAAATTTCTCGCAGAAACTACCTTGCATTGTTACCAGCCTCATTGTTAACAGCAGTACACAATTAGTATCTGGCTGTTGCAGACATAGGGCCTTAGGGCTTCGGGCAGATAACCAGGAGTGGTTAACGCTCGTTAAACCCTTTGAAACCCTTTGAAAATTAGTAAATCAAAGTATAAAATAAAAAAATAAAAACGAACTCTTTGTATGGTTAAGGCAATGTTTAAGTGAGCCGAAGTCAAAACAGCCAAGGGACACAAATACATTTTTTGTAAGGTTTCAAATACTGCAATATAGCTGTACTGTTTAGTCTACCTGAAGCCTTACTGTCGTATTCAAATGTTTTTACCATTTTTACTTTTACACACGATAGATCAGCTAATGATTGGTACATTCTACTTTGTTAAACAACATCGCTGGAAAATGTTTATAAACTAATCGCCTTAATGTGCTTAGCACAGCTCTACAGGTAATTCATGATTCGTGTGAGTCCTTGAAAACCTGGATATGTGCTGGAAACTAATAATGAAATTCCATGTTTGAAAAAGTACTTGAAATGCTTGAAAAGTACTTGAAATTCCTGAAAAATTATTTATCATCAGTAAGATGATGAACGCATAGTAGATAACGTGACTGCAAAACACTTAAAATATTTTGCCAAAAAATAGTCAAGTGTGTATCCTTAAATATTGGTTGGTGTGATTAGGGGTTTAATTCACTTCTAGCTGAATTATTTTCTTTTGTTTCTCGGGTCGGGCTGTGGGTGTTGACAATCATGTTACTTTGCTTTTGTGTCATTTTATTTAGGTTCTTTTGTTTTATCAGCTTGTTGGTCTTCACATATATACTTATTTAGGGGAAGCCAGGGCAAAGTGGATATGTGGGGCAAAGTGGATAATAGGCATTACATGAATACTACCATTGCTAGAGCGCTGTTGATTTTTTTTTAGCTGCAGCACTACTATATTAGTGACATCACGTTAGTTTGGTATTTTGACACTAGAGGTATTGGGGTGGCACGTTTTTCAACTTTCAATGCAGGTTTAAAAAAAATCGTTAGCGAGGGAAACGTGTGATATCTTCAAAACTATGTGTCACTGAAAGCTAATTATGGTGCCATTTTCAAGAAGAATGCAGAATAACGTAGTACTATAATTCAGTTTGAAAATTTAAGTATAGTTTAACGACGAAGTAAAACTGGGTGAAGGTACACAGTGGGTCAAAGTGGATACATATTGTTAGTGCTTTCAGGCAAGGTCATCCAGTGAGTCATGCAACGAAAGAGACTTTTTACCTATGTGGAATTTGCTTGTTTTCTGTTTTAGAATGGTGCCAAATTATGTAAAGAAAGCTCACGGATAATGGACAGAAGCTCAAGGATAATGTACTGAAAGTATCTGTTGAAGAGACTAAAAACTTTTATGGCACGATTTTCACTCTTTTGATGAGCTATACACACTGTTTTTAATACATATCCACTTTGCCCCAAGTTGATATCCACTTCTCCCCGGTATCCAGGACAACGTAGATAAATGCAATTTTTTCAAAACTGAATTTTTAAAACTATTAATACTGTAACAACACAATTGGTCATTTTTTTCCCTAAATAACAAATGTTTCTTGAATCATTACCAGTTTTCATGTTTTTGTTAAGTCTTATAGTTCTGCCACCGCAGGCACTTAAACAAACTATATCCACTTTCCCCGGATTCCCCTACTTATTTATTTTTTATTGTGGTTTATGTTTATTTAAACGATACCATCATTTTTTCTTAAGTTTGTTATTATTCCTAAAGTTCGTCATTATTGTTAAAGTTTGTTATTATTAGTATGCTCTGTCTTCATCATTACAAACATACAGTGTCTTTGTTTGCGGGGGGAGGTTACCCATCAAGAAATCTAGAATTTACGGATGGTCCACCCCTCTCTGACGAAGGTGATGGGCCACTACCCCTAAAACTGAAATATTTTTTTTAATCACGAGGAAAAAATCACTGAAATTAACTATTCCAAGTCAGTCACTTGCTATGTAGTTTATTCTAGGAAATTGTACTACTGTGTAAGCTTGTTTATGGTAATTCTTTCTTATTCGTGTCTCCTACACGTGTTCGGAGTTGGGGAAATGATGGGTACCTCAGGGTTTGAGCTTCACAGGATAACGGAGTATGGCTAAATGGCAGAATGAATCCACTACCGATATTTACAATTGCATCTGGATAGCTGTTACCACTAGCGTGATTTGCTGTAGAAATGATGCAAAAAATGAAAGTGTTGTTTCAAAATGCTTGAAATTGGCAGTATTCGTGTTTTTTCAGTTTTCTTTTACCATTTGTAATTATTTTCTGCATTTTTCTCACTGAATGACTTTTAACAAATCAGTGTGGTATATTATTGCGCCTTCTCACGCATCGGCTTCTGCTAACAGGACGACAAACCTCCAAGATATATTATGGCAAATGTATTTGTGTTGTTCATGTAGCGTTTGGGGCTTCTGGACTTATAGATCAGGCTCCCTTGCCGCCAGATCTCGGCCAATACGCGAATATCTTCGAAAATAATTAAAGTAAGAATTTTTATTTTTCCTGCATTTCACACCCTAAAGCTTCAGTCAGAAAATGATCTCATCCTGGTGGATTGTGAGCGAACTATCTCCGATACAGAAGTGATTGCTCCATTTAGCATCAGTGATCACAGTACTGTTACTTTTTATATCAATCGCAAAAACAATATTGACATTAATGAGTCAGACTGCTACTCAAAACTTAATTACGACACCTTAAGCGTGAAATTAAAAAAAAATCTGTTGGAATTTACTTTTTGATGGGCTTACCACGGTTGAATCTTTGTGGAATTCTTACATGATCGTTTTAACAAATCTGGCTACTGAATCTATGGAATATCGCATTAAAATCAAAAAATTCTAAAACTAGGATACCTAGCTCTATTAAAAAGGAAATGGCGAAAAAAAGGTCCCTATGGAGACGGTTGAAGTGAACCGATCTCCTACAAATTTGGAATTGTACAAGACCTGCAGCTATAAATTAAAACTGCTATGCAAGATGCACGAAATAACGTCTGAGCAAAATATTTAAATGTGGGTACTATGGGTTCCCTCTAGAAAATTTTCCGACAGAAAACGAAGATAACTAAATCAATCCCACCATTGCATTACAATAATAAAGTATTAACGACTCAAGTTGAGAAGGCTAATGCCTTAAACCATACGTTCTGTAATAACTTCATTAGCAATGATCATAACAAAAACCAGTTGAACTTAGACGTCCCTGTTCCTGGACAGCCGTGGAATAACTCAAATACTAATATTACTATAGTAAATAAACTTGAAAATGTCAATTTTACACCAGAAACCATTTTACAACATCTCAATAAATAAAAAACACATGGATTCTCGTCAACTTTTTGCAAGAAACTTGCTCATCAACTGTATCGACCCTTGTTTTACATCCTCGAAAGATCATTAGACACGGGTACTGTACCTAACAGTTAGAGGCACGCAAATGTTGTTCCTATTTTCAAGAAGGGTAATACGGCCGAGCCGATAAATTATCGGCCGATTTCGCTCATGTGTGTTCCGTATAGAATCCTTGAGCAGATTATATGGGATGTTCTTTTAAATCACTTATATTCATTTATTCTTATGCCAGATGACCAGTACAACTTTCTTCCAGGTCGTTTGACGACCCTTCAGGTCTTAACCTGTCTCAATGACTGGATGCTTTCAATGGAAGACGGTAAACCAGTTGAGGTTTTATGTATTGATTTCGCCAAAACTTTCGATTCTGTGACACATGCCAAACTTCTAGTAAAGTTATCTAACATGGGTATAGGCGGAAAAATTTTACAGTGCCTTGAACATTTTCTTAAGAACAGAACTCAAGCAGTAAAACTGGGAACCACCATATCTTCTTCTTTATCAGTAACCAGCGGTGCCCCAGAGGGGTCTGTATTGGGCCCATTGTTGTTTATTAGTTACATACCTGACCTGTCGTTTAACTCAATAAATGTTAAATTGCCAAAATTCACAGATGATATCAAGATGTATCGACCCATTACTGGTTCTAATGATCATGCACTGATTCAGGCATCACTGGAATCCATTTTCGAATGGTAAGCTAAGTGGCAGCTCCCTATTAATGATAGCAAATGTCTTGTTTTCCATTTTGGAAATAATAATAAAAATCATGCGTACTTGCATCAAAATCATGCTTTAAAGGCCGAGAAAAGTATTAAGGATTTTGGTGTCTACTTCTCATCAAACCTTAGTTTCTCAAACCAGTGTAATAAGCTAGTTAGCAGAGCAAAACGAATTAGTTATGCGGTGAGAAGTTGCTTTATCTCTCGTAACGTGCCTACTCTAATTAAGCCTTTAAAACCTATGTGCTGCCTATTCTCGAATTTGCCAGCCTAGTCTGGTTTCCATATCATCTTAAAGACATCAAACATATTGAATCTGTGCAGCGTTCGTTCACGAAATATCTTCCGAGATAGTACATTTTTCCATACGCAATGTGTCTTAGTAGGCTGGGTATCGAGTCTCTCGCGCTACGGTGATTGCACGCAAATTTGTGCTTAACGTTCTCCATCCTACGGGGATTTGTTGATTTTGACCCAAAGCTTTTCTATGTGGTTCGTGGCAATGGCTATACTAGGGGACACGCAATTAAACTGATGGTTGCACCTATAAAAAGAGACTGTAGGAAATATTTCTCCTCAAATCATGTGGTGCATCCCGGGAACAGCTTATCAAGGAGGTGGTGGATTCTGCGAACTTACATGTTTTTATACAACGTCTTAGAAGGACCGATCTTGCAAAATTTAAAAATGTTTTTAATATGTTTTTATTTTTACTCTGTTTTTGTTTTTAATGTTTTTTAAATGTTTTTATGTAGATTACAATTGCTCCTATTTTAGTCTTATAATTAGCTGTATATATCTTATTCTTATTTTTCTTTTATCTAATGTATGAGTATTGTCCTTTTAATGCTGGACAGGTGTTATCGGATCCTAACAGTCCCTTCCTGTTTCCATTTCCCTCTTTATGGCAATAAATATCATTACTCGTTACCAGGAGGAAATTATTAAAGCATACGCAGTATGCGAGGAGTACCTTACTTGGATGATTCCGCAACCGGCATTTACCGTTTGCACTGCCATCGTGCGGCAGATTTTGGCCCTACGACTAATAGCTGCGTTTGTCGCCAGATGGTGAAACTGGTATTGAGCGACAATATTTAAAGTTACATTTTGTGAAGTTTAATGTAATTATTATATTTACTCCAAAAGTGATGTATTTTAATTTATCCTGTTTTGTATAAGATTTGGACTTTGTAAAATTTAGCCAATCATAAACAGTCTTGTAATGCTACGTTGGGTCATGGTTTGAGCTCACTTTTTTGGCAAATTCGACGGAAAACAACGAAGCCGTCATTATCTGTCGCATCGCTGACGTACGTTCGTTGTAACTTGCACGTACTGACAATTCAGGTAGATATATGAAACAAATTACAACACTGACGAGTGAGATAATCATTCTGGAACCGCTGGAAAATATCGAAATGTAATTTATTGCGACAGATATTTATAATTCACTCGAGAAAACACGGCGTGCTAGTGGTTAGGCTTAGCCATTATCAGGTATACAAGTCAATCCATTACATGGAGAATGCTTGCACATCATGGCGGCTTGTGGATAGCGAGCTCTGATTGAATAGAATGGCTACGTGACACAGATCGAAACTATAATAAAACATTGGTTTAAACTATAAGTCAAAGTACTTGAAAGTTCAATTGAACAACTACGTCAGCAGACTACCTTCTTATTTGGCTACGTCAATTTTGTAGCACAAGAAGAAATTAATCTGCAACTTTTTAATTTTTTTTCATCCACGCATTCTCCGAGCTCAAAAATTATTAATGCATCGTACTAACAAACTACACGGCTTTTAAAAAATGTACACGTAATAGTTTATTTAAATTAAATAAACGTTATCATTAACACGCCCGCGTGTTCCATCAATTAAGAGAGCAGAGTTTTAAACAAACTCCCGTCGTTGCAGCCAGGGACCGTAGTACGTGATATCCAGTGTGTGCTTCCTTGTGGTTAAAAAAAAGGCTGCTCATTCAGGGCCGTAGCTAGCAAGTGGGGGGAGGCAAGAAAGACTAAAGAGGGTGTAAAAGAGGGTGTAAAATATTCTCTTTTATTGTTTTTCTTTTCTTTTCTTTTCTTGTTTTTTTTTAATCGTTCTCGTTTTAGTCTGAAGTCCAAACTTTTACAGTTAGACTTCATTCTTTCGTTGTTATGGGTGGGGGGAATCTTTGGTGAAGGCATAAAGTTACTAACCAGTTTGAAAAAAAAATGCTGGTCCCAGTACCCCCTCCCCCACCACCCCACCCCACGGCCTTGCTCACATTGGCGTTCACTGTAGCCCCATACGCTAACACTACGTTTTTCTTCGTGGAGCTAGCTTTGTTTCAGTACTCAACGATTACACACTTTACTTGTGTTTCAGTTTAGTTGATCGGTTCTCAAAAATTATGAGCGCCAGGTTTTGCACACGAAAATAAAGTCCCCAGGTGTTCATTTGAGAAAATACCGTAGGCGAAATTAAATACAAAGAAATGTGTTACACTGGCTTATATGATTGTATGCACGTTTGTCTAGCAGTAAGTTACATCTGCAACCTAGCAGCCCTGAAACACCACTGTCATGCAAATGTGACTGTGATCTCAGACCACTGCACTGTGACTGAGTACTGCTACCCCCTCCTCTCCCGATTTGCAGCCAATCAGTAGTTGGTGGGAGCGGAGGGTGGAGGGAGGCGAAAGTGCGACGTATAGTACAGTGGCGAGGGAGTGGGGGGGGGATTGAGGATTAATGGCGCGTCGACAACTTGGTCATTAGCGCCAACCTCAGTCACAGTGCAGTGGTCCGGGTTGAGGGAGTGGAAACACTGAGGAAGAATCTACGTATGCTTCGTTCAGTGGGAGGTGGGGGCAGGTCCGGACTGGCAGCAGTGAAGCCTAAGTGCCATGACGTTTTAAAAGGCCCCCACATACGATTGGGGGGAGGAGGGGGTTATGAGAGCTCATAATGAACTGGTCAGTATTTATAGCAGGGGATGGGGGCAGAGAAAATGAAAATGTTTACCACCAAATATCCTCCCACCTTCAAAACCAATATAAAATCTTGACCCCTCCACTCAAGGTCCAAAAATAATGTGACCCTCTCCCCACAAAATAAAAGCACTTTTCAGATGCCAAACGAGACTGTCTGCACATGACTTCCTGTAGCCAAATTCAGTAAGTAGCACGCTGTGCTAACAAGTTAACACTAGTAGTAACGTGTCCCATTTTTAACGATAAGACAAGATTGAGTTTAAAATGTTTGATAAAACGCCGATGTTCCTTACACTCCTCTTGCATCGAGTTTGCATATAAAATGATCAGGGAAGAGACCACATTTTAAGTCAACCAGGAAATTGCAACAAGTTAAAATTCATCACCAACACAAAATTTACTTGTAACTATAAAATCCGAAAAGGCCCCCTAAGAATTTATGTGAGGGCCCTTGTGCCTTGGCATCCTGGCACTATGGCCAGTCCGGGCCTGGGTGGGGCAGAGGCCAAAAGATTGATTCCGTAAGTGGAGCAGAAGTAGTACATCGTAGCAAAGTTTTATCGTAGTAAAATAAAAAATTAAATCGTTTGAAGATAGACGATGCAGCAGAAAGAAACGGTGTTCCGTCACGTGTGTGGAAAAGGGTAAAGTGACGGCTGCAGAACAATTATTATTGGACACGTAGTAGGTAAATTGAAATGTCTTTATCATAGTCAGTGTAGGCTAAAAAAACAAAAAAAAAAAACAGCAAAGTAATTTTAGAATGTGGAGAGGAAGAATCTTGACGAGCAAACTAAATTCCACAGGTGGATATTACGTCAGGTTTAAAAAAAATCCAAAACAATGCCCGGTGGATGACCGTAGAAAGAAGATTAGGGGAGGGGGTAGGCGTCTATCTCATAAACGTTTTTGGGGGGAAGGGCAGAGACGCCAGGAAGGATAAAAGTTGGAGGTGGTTGTAAACCAGAAATTTACCGACATAATTTTCCATCTAGCCAAAAATGTGCGTAATTTTTGAAACTGATTTGCCGACTGATTTGCCAACTGGCCAAACTTTAGCCCCCCCCAGGAAAATGTTTATTTACGCCCCTGGTTGTAGGTAGTCTAATAATGCATTAGGATTGTGGGGTAGTTGGTGGCCACCAATGCATAGGATGAATGCTGCAGGGCTGCAGAAAAGGCAGCAGTTTGATGGGCTATCGAAGTAATGCACGATTAGAAAGGCGTATTACGTCAGGTTAAGCTATATAAAGACTATTCTCGCTAGCAATGCCACAACCGCTAAGCCGTCCCCTGTCCATCAAGCTTTCATCTGGTGATGGGGGGATTGTTTATACAAGTGTCTAAGCAATGTCCAGAAAAAAAATGCCGATCACTTTCCAAATGGTGATAGCAGATAGCGAGCGTCGTCTGCTCAAGGCAAACTGGGATTGAATTTGCGAATTGAAACTGGAAAAAAAAACTGCTGTTCACTTTCAAAACCGTGAGAGCATAATGCGAGCGTCGTCTGCTCAAGGCATACTGGGAATGAAGCTGCGTTCCTCGCTCACTATTAGTGGAACGAGGAACTCAGCTGTCTCAATTGGTCTTCCATCTGTTACTTCAGCTTTCCCCTAAAAGGCGAATGTGTTCCGCTGTCTGATTGGTTAAAACGATATCGCCTACTGATTGGTTGGAAGTCGAGAGAGCTGGTTCAAAGAATGAAAATTGCGTTTCGCTGGAACTTACAAACCTGCTGTACGACACTGGCCCACTTTAAAACAATTAACTAATCAATTTAACTAATCTGTATAAATTCAAGCATGTAAACCAAAAGCAAGCATGTAACTTAATTTCTAAAGCGTATAAACTGAAATAATCTACAGAATTGACAAGAAAATGTGACATTTTCGCTTAGGCTGGCGTTTACGTGTTGTGGTGAAGCCCCATTCCAAAACAAGTACTGCATTCTATGGTATGTGTTACAGTTGTGTACTCCCAGCCTCCTATCATTACTCATTACTCATATCAACCGAATAAGAAAAAAATTCCAAAGGTTATCATGTCCTAAACAGAAAACACATTATTTTTTAATTACGATGTAGTTGATCACACTCTTAGACTAAGCGAAGGCACCAGAGAGTGACAGGTACAATTTTGTGAGGTAATTCCAATCGGAAATTCCTAGGATCTTTTTCATGCCACAATCGACATGAGCATGAGGCATTGCAGGGCCCCTTTTATTTACAGTAGGAATGATAGTGAAACTGCCTAAATCATGTTTAAAGTGGGTACATATATATATCAACAATTATATATATTTTTATTTGCACTGCGAATTTTATTTAGTACAAACTGGCCCCCCCCCCCCCCGCCCATCTCAAACTTTGTTCAGAAAGAATAGCACTATAGTTACTTACGCTAAATAAAATGCCAAGAAGTACACAAACACGAAAAATAAAAAGAACTACGCTTCGAGAAGAAAACAACCATTTTCTTCACAGGTAATAACTTACGTTTTAACTTACTTCTAATACTTTCCCATCAACACCCGGTTTATAATCATATTATGACGGATAATAGAAATATCAAAGAATATGTCCCTCTATTGCACAAACTCGGAAATTCCACGTTCGGTTCAACCAATAAACCTCCACCCCCACCCCCGAATAGTATATAAAATAAACCACCAGCTAAAATAAAGCACCTTCAATTCTCATCTGCACTATTGTTTTGCCTGTTTCGGCCAGGTATAGCTTAGTTTCTTTTTATTTGTACATATTTTTTTATTTTAATGAAATCAACTAATGATGATGCTGTCATGATTTGTGTATTTCTATGTGTTTAACGAAGATGTGGATTTTATGCGATGCTACATAAAAAGCCTAGCAATGGAGAAAGATAAATAAAAAGTACTACGTTCCGAATAATTCCGCCTCGTCATCCAATCCAGTTTGCTCTGTATGAACCCCTGCTAATAATTTCCTGGTTGGCCCAGTGACCAACCCAATTGTTATTGTTATTTGTTATTAGCGTGTCTGTCCACCTACTCCTCCAGAAGTAAATACCCTATGAAAACGAGAGTACTGGCAAATGAAACATAATTATTATATAATTATTAATTATACCAAATAATTAATAATACTTAATAAATTATCTAGTAATAAGTCATTTTCTTCACTTTATCTTCATTTTTTTTACCCTCAAGTGGGTGAAAGACTGCTTCGTGGATATTTTTCATAACGTCAAAGTTTGATGAAACATTTTATATTGAGGAAAAATAATCCGAAAGTAACTTGGTGTAAAGTATTTTTCTAAACTTTACACCTAAAACGATGACATGTTTTGCATCACACTTAGCATCAGAAAACAACGTTGGTCTCAACTTGTTGGTTTCTACTGTTGGATGCACGGAAAAAGACGAACTGTGGGTTTGAAAAGGTTGTGAACCATTTGCGTTTCTGAAGCATAAAGGTGTGTGGCTTGCTCTTGCAAAATGAACGATTTCCACATGTAGGTTCTGTTGTTAAAAATTGTCCATGCGTCGTTGTTTCAAATTGAAAAATGCGTAACCCAGCAATCTTGATGAAAATGGAAACTACTTTTGTATGAAATCGGCTTGGATTTGAACGGCACGTCACAACTGCTAGCACCTCGCACATGCACCTCTGCATTCTTTACAACAACAACAAATAAATTCCTAATTTAGAGATTCAAAGAACAGGCAGTCCTTCAGATATGTTGGTGCGATTGTTACTGCTAAATGCACACCAAAACATGAACAGTCCAAAAATTATGATCTAGGTGCAAGCGATCCCAAGATTTACCAAATGCTAGCCAAACGCATTGCTTGGTACAATCAATGAAACTGAAACTGAGCCAGGCCAGGTGCTAAAACTTAGCAGACAGATGGTGCTATGTATGTTCCCACGTCGCCATTGCCCATTGTACCGCCAAACAAGCCAACACAATTACAAAACTTTTAAAGCATTACATGAGGCTAACCCGGGTAACAAATTTTAGTAACATAGGCAAAGTTTGTTAACGTGCACTTCTCTAAGGTGGGAAAAAGTAAGTTCCCACGCTGAGTTTTGTGAGGGATCCCTGGAAACCATGAGTAAATATGAATCATTACATCCCAATGGTCAGAATTCTCGGCTCTAAACCAAGTGAACACCTCTTTGAATTCCACGTCTGACAGAAATAAAAAAGGAAATAAAAAACGATAGGAAGTTGAGTTATGTTGTGATATTCTGATACTAGAACTAACTTCCTATCGTTTATTATTACCTTTTTTATTTCAGTCAGACACAGAATTCGAATAGGCGTTCATTTGGATTAGAAACGAGAATTCTGACCATCGGGGTGTAATTATTCATATTGCTTATGGTTTCCAGGGATTCCTCACAAAGCTCGGCTTGGGAACTTACTTTTCCCATCTTGGAGCTGTGCACATTTACAAACTTTACCTATGTTACCTAAAATTTGTTACCTGTGTTAGTCACGATGCCAATGCATAATGCCTGTGCATATGAAGTGCCAAGGCGAACTAGACACTAGACGTAACCAATCACAACAATGTTTCCACAAAAGCCTCTTCCATATCCTCAGATAATGACACCAAAACTATACCTTTACTTAATCAACTTGTGGTTGCCATGGGCATCCCATCAACTTCAAGTCTGATTAATTGAATGACTACACAGTATTGAAGGATTGACTCATGACTGCAAATGAATAGAGGTTTTCATCACCATTGACTTTCAAACCTCACACAAAGCTGTTTCTGTAGCATGTATCATAACTGGTAACTAGCTCAGGCAGATAAATGGGAAGATTAAAAAATAGCTCGCCCTAAAATTGACAAGAGGTCAATGACTGCATACAACAGATTGCACTCATCCACAACATCACAAGAAATTGTTTGGAATAACTTGCTGAATTTATTGACAAGGTATTCAAGCGCACAACCAAACTTGAGTGCAAGATACCGCATGATAAAATAAAGTTTAGGTAATCATCATTCAAATGATAGTTCTAGGTCAATATCTCCCAGTCCAACATCCCCCAACTAATATGCCCTAGAGGCCAATATCGCCAACCAAAAAATAATTGTGATAAAAGGAGATAAAATCTTTATTATTGTTATTAATATTATTAAAACTGCAGCATTGTGAATAATTATGGCTGTTGTGTATTAAAAAGAACTAGCTGTACCCCCAGCCTAACATACGGCGGTCTAGCTGGATCCCGCATTCGTATGCAAAATACTTACTGGGTAGCACGAAATGAAAAATAGCTGCGTGGCCCCCTTCTGTCTCCTCCCCCGCCTCCCCCTGGCCCCTCTCCCCACATTGTCCCACTGCATGGTCAGATTTCCACCATGCACTTACTACCTGGTAACCCTTTCCCCTCCCCACTGCTACCCCCCCCCCCCCCACGATTTCACCAATTTTGTGGTCTTAATAACCCCCAATCCCTGCTCACCCTCCCTTTAAACCCCAGTTGTTTTTTTCCGTAAGGAAGTAAATGCCTTTTTTCAATGGCGGACACCACTGTTATGTTCTTATACCAAGCGCGATAAACCCAACAACGATCGTGCAGGCATTGATTGTTACTCAACCATTTTTAAAAGTCTTCAAGTCAGCTCTAAGAGCTTGCATTTCATTTGTGACTGATTGTTACAGGACACAACCGTCCGCATTGCCGGGCGCTCGCTCTTTGTCTTGATTGATTGATTGTTTATTAAGAGCACTACGACCTAATACATCATCTGCTCAGTATAACCTTCTCTACGAACTACTTAAATCCTAATCATAAATCACAAATAAACCCCGGGTAGCACACCGTACACCTACCACACACACAACTACTGTACCAAGGGCCTAATATACAAGTTCCAAGAGCCCAACCGGATGACGGGGGCGAGAAAGAGAAAGGGGAGAGAAAACCATTCCTAAGAGAAACGATCCGTTGCCCGACAAAATCCGAGCACCATCTGAAGAAAAGTCCTATGACCCTTCGAGTGTGGTGGCACACTCAAGGACATACTCAAGGGTTCATTCCTGTTACTGAGAGGCAGACGACGCAGCGCCACCCAGAGGGGGCAAGAAAACAAAAAGTGCTTCACTGTTTCCTCACCATTACCACAGGCACACAGTGACAATCCACACCACCCTAACGATGCAGATGTAACCGCAGCTGGACATGCTTGGTCCGCAATCTAGAAATAAGCCCTGAATCCCTTCGAGACAGCCGACCCAAAGCAACCGGTACAGAAACTGATGGATGCAAACCAAAGAGAGTACGTCTAGTCTCACTGGTCTCCCATCTAATCTGCCACTGACTCTGATACAAAGCAGCAGACATGGAATGCAAATCCTTCGGGCCCACTGGGAGCTGCACAACGTTGACCCTCGACTCAAATCCCCGCCTAGCCAGATCGTCAGCCAGTTCGTTCCCAAAAATACCAGTGTGCCCCGGTACTCACAAAATAGAAACGGAGATACCTTTCTGCAAGGCACAGAAGAGTGTCCACCCAATTTCAAATACAATTGGGTGTGGAACCTCCAACGAACAAAAGCTACGTCTGAGGAACCCAATACCCGCAGCTGAGTCAGAAAAGATACAAAACCGCGGAAGCTGCAGGTCAAGACTAATGTCTAGAGCCATGGAAATCACCGCAAGCTCGCCCACGAATGCCGAGGGGAGACCAGGGATGAAGTAACTGAACTCCAGATGAAATTCTGGAATAGCAATCCCGACACCCCCTCCATACCATCCGGATGGAACGAAGCATCACAGTAGACCTGCATAGAACCCCGCCAATTGACATCAGCCTGAAAAGACACCATGCCCAGAGCTGTACTGCACCAAGCCCATGGACAAGGGGGTCGTGAAATAACATGCGTTAGGAACACCCTGAGTCGATCCTCCAAAAGTAATGTTGCACCTTGACCAGGAGCACCCAGCAAATCCCGTGCACCCCTGCCTACCTCAGGCAGGTAAGTGGGAAGATTAAAAAAAATAGCTCGCATAAAATTGACAAGAGGTCAATGACTGCATACAACAGATTGCAGTCATCCACAACATCACAAGAAATTGTTTGGAACCACTAGCTGAATTTATTGACAAGGTATTCAAGCGCACAACCAAACTTTAGTGCATGATACCATCAGATAAACTAAAGTTTAGGTAATCATCATTCAAATGATAGTTCTAGGTCAATATCTCCCAGTCCAACATCCCCCAACTAATATGCCCTAGAGGCCAATATCGCCAACCAAAATATAATTGTGATAAAAAGAGATAAAATCTTTATTATTGTTATTAATATTATTAAAACTGCAGCATTGTGAATAATTATGGCTGTTGTGCATTAAAAAGAACTAGCTGTACCCCCGGCCTAACATACGGCGGTCAGGCAGGTTCCCGCACACGTAAGCGAAATACTTACTGGGTAGCACAAAAGGAAAAATAGCTGCGTGGCCCCCCTTCTGTCTCCTCCCCCATCTCCCCCTGGCCCCTCTCCCCACATTGTCCCACTGCTTGGTCAGATTTCCCCCCCCCTCCTTTTAGTATCCTGGAACCCCCCCCCCCCCCCCGAATTCCCCCATTGTGTGGTCTGAATATTCCCCATCTCTGCTCACCTTCCCCTTGACCCCTAGTTATTTTTTTTTCGTAGGGAAGTAAATGTCTTTTTTCAATAGCGGACGCTAATGTTATGTTTGTCCGTTCTGATACCAAGCGCGATAAACCCAACAACGATCGTGCAGGCATTGATTGTTACTCAACCATTTTTAAAAGTCTCCAAGTCAGCTCTAAGAGCTTGCATTTAGTTTGTGACTGATTGTTACAGGACACAACCGTTTGCATTGTCGGGCGCTCGCTCTTTGTTTTGATTGATTGATTGTTTATTAAGAGCACTACGACCTAAAACATCATCTGCTCAATCTAACCTACTCTATGAACTACCTAAACCCTAATCATAAATCAAAAATAAACCCCGAGTAGCACACCGTACACCTACTACATACACAACTACTGTACCAAGTGCCCAATATACATGTGCCAAGAGCCCAATCGGATGACGGGGGGGGGGCGGGGCGGGGGGGCGAGAAAGAGAAAGGGAAGAGAAAACCATTCCTAAGAGAAACGACCCGTTGCCCGACAAAATCCGAGCACCATCTGAAGAAAATCCCCATGACCCTTCAAGTGTGGTGGCACACTCAAGGGTTCATCCCTGTTACTCAGAGGCAGACGACGCAGCGCCACCCAGAAGGGACAAGAAAACAAAAAGTGCTTAATTGTTCCCTCACCAGTACCACAGGCACACTGTGACGATCCACACCACCCTAACCGATGCAGAAGCGACCGCAGATGGACATGCCCGGTCCGTAACCTAGAAATAAGCCCCGAATCCCTTAGAGACATCCGACCCAAAGCAACCGATGCAGAAACTGATGGATGCAAACCAAAGAGAGTACGTCCAGTCTCGCTGGTCTCCTATCTAGTCTGCCACTGACTCTGATACAAAGCAGCAGACACGGAATGCAAATCCTTCAGGCCCACCGGGAACTGCACAACATTGATCCTCGACTTAAATTCCCACCTAGCCAGATCGTCAGCCAGTTCGTTCCCAAAAATACCAGTGTGACCCGGTACCCAAAAAATAGAAACGGAGATACCTTTCTGAGAGGCACAGAAGAGTCTCCACCCAATTTCAATTACAATTGGGTGTGAAACCTCTAACGAACAAAAGCTACATCTGAGGAACCCAATACGTGCAGCTGAGTCAGAAAAGATACAAAACCGCGGAAGCTGCAGGTCAAGACTAATGTCTAGAGCCACAGAAATCACCGCATGCTCGCCCACGAATGCCGAGGGGAGACCAGGGATGAAGTAACTGAACTCCAGTTGAAACTCTGGAATAGCAATCCCGACACCCCCTTCATACCGATCCAGATGGAACGAAGCAACACAGTAAACCTGCGTAGAACCCTGCCAGTTGGCATCAGCCTAAAGAGACACCATGCCCAGAGCTGTACTGCACCAAGCCCATGGACAAGGGGGTCATGAAATATCAGGGGTTAGGAAGACCCTGAGTTGATCCTCCAAAAGTAATGTTGCACCCTGACCAGGAGCACCCAGCAAATCTCATGCAAAGGCGAAGAAGAAGGCTCTGGGCTCGCAAATCAGCTGGCAATTCTCCCGTCTCTATAAGGAGGGCCAAAACAGGAGTAGACAGTAAGAACCCCGAGACTGTGCGCAAACAGTCCTTCAAAGCCACCTGGATCCCCTGTACCACCTGCTTAGGACTTGCAAGCAGGGGGAGATGAAAGTCTGCGCAGACTCGGATAAATGCTCTAAAAAAGGAAGACACAACAGAACGTTTCGCTATCAATTTATTCGTGGCAAAGGACCTCAGAACCTGCAGTCGCAATACAATGTTCTCCCTGACACAGGCGACATCATTCACCCAAGTTAACTCAGGATCCAACCAAAACCCCAAGTACCTGATCGTATGATTTGACCTGACCTCCATCCCATTGACTGTAATGGCACCGACGACATGTGGGCCCGGCAAAAGATCATCAACTCTGTCTTTGTTGCAGACAGGGCCAGTCCTCTGGCAGCAAGTGCAGTTGAACCCCTTTTAATAGCATTCTCAAGTATACCAAGAAGTAAAGGCAAGTCAAGTGGCAGTAACCCACAGAGCTACGTCGTCAGCATATGCAACCACATGGACTGAGAGGCTCATTTCAATAAGTATGCCATTATCGCGACAGCAAAAAGGGCCGGAATTAGACAACTCCCCGGCGGGAGACCTCTGTCAGTGGATGCCACACTAGACCAAAAACCATTTACCCTGGATGTGAAGTGGCGAGTACCAAGGAGAGCAAGGATAACCCTTCCCAATTTTCTACTGACACCCATGCCACTCATGGCGTGCCCCACCCAGGCTACATCAACCATGTCGTATGCAGCCTTGATGTGAAGGAAAACAGCAACGGCAGAACAACCATTAAGCCAGGCCTCTCGAATACCTGACTCAAGGTATAAGACTGCATCCTGGGCGCTCCTGTCCTTCCTGAAACCAAACTGTGCCTCAAATAGTTTCCCAGAGTTTTCCACCTGCCAGGTTAACCTGCGGACAAGAACCCTCTCATAGAGTTTCCGGGCACATGAAAGCAGAGCAATTGGTCTATTACTCACCACATTCGTTTTTCGCTTACCCCTGCCAAGGATTGGGGACAGCACCGAAAAAAGCCAAGATTGCGGGATAACTCCAATGTCAAAACGGCTCTGAAAGCAGGCCAAAAGCTCAACTCACCCTTCCACTCCAAGTCCTTTCAGCTGGGCGTAAGACACATAGTCAATGCTAACAGCACCATTTGACCAGCAGGCATCTAAGGTTGCCGTTAATTCAACCATAGACAAGGGAAGATCCAGTTGAGGAGCATAGTCGTCAGCCAAATCCGGCAGTGGAGGCCCCTTAATGGAGCTGTAAACAGCCGAGAAGTTCCTATTCAACTCCTCAGCCATACTCAAACCGCGGAGCACACCTCCAGCCTTCCCAATGGCCCAAGAGATTGATGCCCTTCGATCCTGTGGGCACACTAAAGCCCACACACGAGAAAGAGGAAGACCCCGAGAGACTTGCTCACATACCCTAGAACCATACAAGGTCTTTTCCTTCCGCAAAATAAACCTCGTTTCAGTAGAAACTCCCACAAATTCATGCCAACGCGACTCAGAACGAGTACGCTTAAACCGTTGACAAGCCTTACGGCGGTCTTTAACAGTCCTCATACAAACAGGGGTCCACCATGCAGGATGAGAGCTATTATACTTCTCAGGGAGCACCCTGTTATTTCATCCCTTTTTCCTAACCAGCGCTTCACCCAAGGGGCAAAATCCCCCGACTCAATAACTGGGCGTTGGGAACACCTATCCTCCATAGGAGGGAAAACTGACCCCCTGGAATGCGACAGCGCCACCGGGAAATGGTCGCTGCCCCTCAAATCCTACGAAACTTCGAACGAAAACAAATGTGTCAAACTAGTCGAACACAAAAACATATCCAACACAGACTCCTGTATAGTTCCCCCATAACGCCTGACAAAGGTCGATGGGAGTACCATTCTGAAAAAATTCTAAATTCAAATCTTCTAGGGAGTCGGCAAACACCCTACCCCGAGCATCACAACGTGGACTGCCCCAAAGCCAGTGATGTGCATTGAAATTCTCTCCAAGACTAAAAGACCCGGACGGGACCCAACCCACCTCACCCACTCATTCTTCAAAATGACCCCGGTAACATGAATGAACCCAACAGTAAGCCAAAATGAACTCCACCAAATTCTAAATACACATGTGTCAATTCCAGGACAAGAGGGGATGGGGATGAGAGAGAAGGGAACCCAATCCCTAATTAAGACCCTTATCCCAGAGTTCCCAGGCCCAGCAAGGCCACTGCACCCTGCAAGCAAAGGCAAAGTACCCACTGACAATTTTGTTTCAACAAGGCCTAAAATGTCAACCTTCTGGCTCAGATAATCAATGTCTTCCAATTTATTTCTCGCCCCCGCCCTCACATTCCATGAGCATAAAGTAAAAGCAAAAAACTACTGCTTAACCTAACCTATGTCTAGCATACCCGAATCACTAGGCTGTTCATGAATGACATACAAAGGTTGTGCAGATTGCATGCAAACATTGTCAACAAGTGTACGACACACGGATTGAATGCACTCCAGAGCTACCTCCACTAGTCGAGCACATTCCTCCACCTGCGGGCAAGCCACATTCAGAGGTGATCCAACAGCACCCACTGGAACGACCGATTGCAAGCCCACCAAATCAATACGTGCTCCCACAGACTGAGTGCCACTTAGGTCAATATGGGTGGACACTCTAGACTGGTCAGACCCGTCTGTCGCCATCTCTGTCACACATCACTAGCCTCAGAAGCGAGCGGTGCAAACCTATTTGCTTTTCCCATTGCCAGTAGCTTCAAGGATGGGGAGAACTTGCCATACGTGACTTGCTGGATGCCTTCCTTCTTCGTTGTTGTCGTACCTCCCAGCCAGTCTCTTGCTTGTTTGTCGCAACACCTGGTAACACATTTACAACAGGTAAATAATCCTGAACACTATCATGCGCTTTGTCTTGTACTCTGTCAGCACCTACTCTCAAACCACTGGATACTACTGCATCTGATCCTGGTTCAGGTTCTGGTCTTCTCAAATGGACACAGAGGGCATCTTTCATGAATTTTTTTCATTTTACCAATCAACAATCAACTATTTAGACGAGAGTTTCAAATATATAACACGTGCACCGAGAATTGTTATGATGAAACACCAAGAATAATTGGTAACACCGTAGCAATGACATAGCACGCACATGAAGAATAGAAAAAAAGTTATTTTAAATTGTAACAATGAAAAAAAAAAGTTATTTTTCATTATAACGCTGCTGCTGATGCGGCTGCTGATTAATTCCTGGTGTTAGGTATTATATCAGTAGATTAAACCATGAAGCAAAACAACTCAATCTTTGTATCCTTGGTTTCTGCGCCTTCGTTAAATCATGATTAATTACCTAACGATTATGCAAATGTTTCAATGTTTTACAACCAAGAATATAAATAGGGTGAAGAAATATGCATCAGTAGGGGAAAATGCGATATGGCAGGAACAAACCCCCAAAACCCGCTTTCCGCGCATAAATGGACCCTTCAAAAAAAAAATCGCTTCCCGCGCGCTATTTTTTTTCGATCTGGAGAAGGGGGAAAAAGTGCTCGCATTCCACGTGCAGGTTTTCGTCGATCTGGAGGAGGGTGGAAAAGTACTTTTTGCCACTTTTTTTTTAGTTTTCATCGATCTGGAGGTCTCGCGCGCGGGGGTTTGGCCAATCTGGAGGAGGGTGGAAAAGTGCCTTTTGCCACTTTTTTCCGTTTTTGTTGATCTGGGGGAGAGTGGAAAAGTACTTTTTGTTGGCTTTTTTTTTTGTTTTCATTGATCTGGAGGTCCCGCGCACGGGTTTTCGTCAATCTGGAGGAGGGTGGAAAAGTGCTTTTTGATAGCTTTTTTTCTTTTTCATCAATCTAGAATAGGGTGGGAAAGTGGAATTTGTGCCTCCTGCTACATGTACCCTTAAAAAAAATTGCTTTCCGCGCGCGGGAATTGTGTATAAATAGACCACAAAAAAATCGCTTCCCGCCTGGAGGAGGTTGGGAAAGACGCAATTTGCTGCCTTTTTTTCATTTTCGTTGTGAACGTTCGCATTGCGAGACTAATTCACAACAACAAGGGGGTTCACAAAAAAAGCGGGGTCCTAAAATCAAGGGAGTTCCTACTAATGTGCCGTGTGCTCGGTAGGGATCTCTCGGAGGGTGATAATGACGAATTGACTGCATTATTTGGGGGACCAAAGAATGGCGGGGGGAGGGCGTGGTTGTGCATATTTAGCTTTGAGCTTTCGCATTGTGATAATTTTAAAATACATTCGAGCGCTTCATAGTGTGATAATTACGAGTTAGCAACATTTTGGGGGTTTCCAAAACTGGAGAGAGGGAGTTGGTGCGAGTACTCAAAAAACATTCACATTGTGAGAATCATAGTTAACTGCATTCGTGAGAATGACGAATTAAAAATATTCGAAGGTCTCAGGAGTGTAAATGCATTATGAGCTTTCATACTGTGAGAGTGCTTTACAGCGTTACAAATTAGCATCATTAGAGGGTCTTCAAATCGGATACCGTAAAAGTTCCTTTTATGAACTTTCACGTATTGACCTTGACGTAAGTACCAGTTTCCGGACCACCACGGAGGAGGTACACGGCTCGTTTTTGGATTTTACATGCAGTTCCCCAGAAGGTCCCTACTAGTTCTATATCTACATGGGTGGGGTTTTTTTTTATTTACATGTGGGTTCCCTTCCTGAGAAGACCTAGCTCCACATGGTGTTCAAGCTCATTAAATTCCGCTCCGTTCTCGTATTTTCGCCATTCTTTCTTTCTTTTCGTCCTCCGTCTCGTTTTGTAGACGTTTCCTTTTAGCCACAGCAACTTTCTTCAATCTCTCTTTTCTCTGACCTTCAGTTTCTCCGGCTCGAGCTTTGCTCACAGAAACGTCTTTTTTCTCTAATCTTTCTTTTTTCAGATCCAGGTATAACGAGGCCCATCTTTCCCGTTCCAACTCTCTTTTCCATTTTGTGCTTCTCCTCCCACGTGGAAGGATCTTCTATCTCCTCCGCCAGTTCTCCAGTAAAGAGAGTATCCGAGCCGCTTTCTCTTTCTCTTCCAACTTTGTCTCCTCCTTCCTGCATTTTGTGCGCTAAACTCTCCTTTTCCTCTCCTTCCTCGTCGCTCATCACGTCGACATCCGAGTCGAAATCGTCCTCGTACTCTTTCCACGTGCCAGAGCCGTAGTGGTGATAGCTAGAGTGTCTTCGCCATTTTCCAAGACGAACCTCTTGTCGTCGTACAGGGAGAGGAGGGATTTTGAAACTCGCACCGTACTCAACTCGTGTCCGTTGCTGGAGATTTTCGCCCAAGTACCGTTTTGTGCCGGTGTCGTCGATTTCAAGGAGGATTTGTAATCATTGAATGACAAGTGCTTCATGACGAACAATCTTTGGATTCCTTTAGCCTTTTTCATGGTCTCTTTTCTCCAGGTTTTGATTGCGTACATCTTCGCTCGCAGTCCGACGAACTCTTGGGTGGGTATGCCGCCCATCTCGTTTTTCATCTTTCCCAAGACCTGCTTGTTCGACTCTGAGAAATGGAGGTGGTTTGGGGGGTAGTTGCTCGTATCGAAACGTTCTCGGTTCTGGAGTATTTCCTCGAAAACTTTGTCAGTTACGATACGGTAGCAAAGGCTGTCAGTGTCGGTGAAGAGGAACTTAATTCGGTCTCCGCACTTTGGCCGAATAAACTTGTAATGGAACTCTTACATCGCGAGTTTAGACAGTTCCAAAATAGAGAATCCAGAGTGAGTGGGGAGATTGCACCAAATGTTCCGAATACGCCGGTTGATTTATACTAGGTTTTTGTTCAAGATTTGGAAGGAGTCGGCGTGGGTTAGGACGTGTATTTCAACGCTCTCTTAGCGTTGGTGCATAGCTTGACGTCGAGCCGATTTTGTTTGTTTTCCAAGGTCTTGTCGTAAACCGAGTTATTCAAGAGCTTAAGGTAGTCCTTATCGAACGGAGCGGTCGACGCTTGCCTCTTAGCGGTGTTGCAGTCGTTGTACTCCCTCATCCACAGTTTCTGGTTGAAGGAGAGGACTCTTTGGATGTGGTGGAGAACTAGCCCGTGCCGGCGGTAGAATTTCAGGTTCCGGTAGTGGACGACGTACTTATTCTTGTGCAGAAGTTTAGGAACGAGCTTGGCGTTGCCCGAAGATTTAATGGTGTGCTTCAAGTTTTGGGCCAAATCTCTTGAATAAGGGGACAAAAATTCCTCCCTAATGTCGATCTTCTCCGGAGTGAGGGGGTAATCGTTGTGCTCATCTTGAAGCTCTCTGGGATACTCGAGATCCACTTCCAGGAAGTATCCGACATCCGCGTTGTCCGGCACGGTATCTACGTCGAAGGTCCTGATTTCTTCCCTCATCAGGTATCCACCAAATTTCTTCGTTTTCATCTTGAGCCAGAGGTTGAGAGCCCGAGCATACTCGTCACCCACTAAATGATCGTCTTTAAGCTGGGAGAAGAAGACATTCTCAATGGTAGTTTTACCTTATTGAAAATGGATATGTCTAGCACGTGCTCGTCAGGGTAGACACCCTTTCGCGTCAGGAGATTCAGAGCATCCTCTTGAGTGGTGGCATCCTGAAACCAAGTATATTTTAGGCCGCAGTCCAAGGCCGCTTCGAGGAAGGGGAAACCTACGTTGCTTTCCTGTGGTTCTCCGCCAGAGCGTCCAACGAAGCTTACAAGAAACTCAGACTGTCCATGAATCGAAGACTTAGGCCCTTCCTTTTAATATTCATGTTCTGAAACCTTTCCGCATTTCGGCTAGTGACTTCCGCATGTCCCTTGAACTTGTGCACGGTGGATACCAGGAGGTGCATGTTGTAGCCTTCTAGGTTGTGGAAAACGATGAATATGGTTCTTCGTTCCTTAGCGCTCAAGTTGCATTTTGAATGAGGGGCTCCCCGGTACTTCCCGCTGACGTGACAATGGTCCCTCATCTTTTGCTAGCTTACATTCTAGAGGTTTTTGCAGTCAAAGGGCTTTTCACAGTAATGGCAGACTTGGGTGTGAGTGTAGCTGTGTTTTTTGGCTCGGGTAAGTTTGAGAGGTTTCACGTCTTTCAGCAGCGTAATGTAATCTTGGGCTTCTTCCTGCATGCGTTCGTAAAACATGTCAACGACACCTTCCGCCAAGTAATATTATTTATTACCAATCTCCCCGTTCTGTCCCACAATGACGTAACCGAAGCTGCAGAGAGCAAGCTGATGGATTTTTGTCGTCGAACTCGTGGAAGGTTCAGGTTGAGCAGGATGCATGGGGCGAAGGATACACTGGAAATCAGCGTAGAAGATATGTGGGAAGGGGTTCTTACGATTGAAATGCTAAAAGTTGAGAAATTTTTCTTCAGGTGACTTGAATTTAAGCGTTTGAGCACTTGATTCTCACGCATTCTTTCCAGTGAGTTGAGAGCATCCATTACTTTCCGAACCCAGCTAAACAGTTCCGGCAATAGAACTTACCGTGACTTGCCCATGCCTCCGGCCTGAATTACGGTCATATCCCTCACGAATTCAATCCCTAATCAAATTTGGGTCTTGCAGTTGACCATCTGGTTTAGGCAAACCAGTAAAAGCGACTGCAAGGCCAGATGAACTGACAGTAGAAAGTGCAGCAGATCGATGAGTCCCAATTCTTCCAGCATAGGCATCTTGTATAGATGGTTGCATAACCCCTGCATTTCGGACAGATGAACACAATCCCTCAGATGTACGGGTAAGTTGTTGACGAAACACTCACATTCTTCATTCAGAATGGACGAGTGCGCCGACCGAAGGTGATTGCGTAGTTGATGTTCAGAAGTGTGTATTTACGCAAGTGAAATATTTTTTAGTATCCATTCTGAAAATATAAAATATTTACTCTTTTTTATTATTAAGGAAGAAAAAAAAGGGAGGAAGGGAAGAAAAAAATGGAGGAAGGAAACAGAAGAAAATTATTTTTTTTAATGTTTATTGCTTCGAAATATTTTTACATGAAAGAAAGGGAAGGACATATTTGAGATTGCTAATGTTGTCCGTCCAGCTGTTATATTTGGAGTCACAGCTCTTCCATTTAACGAAGTAATGCCTTTTCCCATCTTTTCCATTTTTCTTACACAATACTTTTTCTACTAAAAACAAATCGAGAACTAGAGTTTTTTGAAGTTTCGGTTCGTAAAAACCTTTGAGCACCGGTTCACCCTACTCGTCTTTTAAAGATAAGTAACCGGCTCGTTTTTTTTTTGCACTTTACGAGTCGTGAAAACTTCGTTAGAAAAATTTTGCAAATACCCCTTAACGAAAATATTCTAAACTTTAGAAATGCTGACTTTATTGCCTATGGCGAATTTAGGTTTGTTCAACAACCGTTTAGAACTAGTTCGTCTCAGCAACGGTTCGTGACGTTTGGTTACTTCCCTCGGTTTAAGTTGTATGGCAGAATGAACCTTGTTATTGTAATTGGAAACTAACTCGTCGATAATATGTGTCCACTAGTAAGTCCCCTGCCTGATGAAGCTTTTCTACATTCCAGTTTTAAGGGTTCTGTTGAAACGTACTTGCATGCTCGCTTACTTATCAGAGTACGTAGAGTACATGTTGATCTGATAGCACTTTGGTAGGGCTTTGAAGTCATTATTGTGGAACTCACTACCTAAAATCGACTTTTAAATTTGTAGGGGGTGTCGCTTCCTCGAGTATCTTCTCGAAAACTTCGGTAACGTCTATGCTGGATTTAGATGTAAGGCGAATGGCCCAAGCGAACTTGGACATGATGTTAATGCAAGTTAGCAAGTAGTAAACCCTCTATTAGGTTAGCGTTAGGTATCATTTCCACCAAGTCAGCCTGCCATAGATTGTTCAGGCTCAGAATAATCACTTTCCGTCTCGGAAAATTTTTTCGGGTTGGTTTGTGGAGTTCTTTTACAACTTGGCCCATTTTTTTTACCATTCCGAACCGAAGTTTTGTTTTCAGGATTTTCTTAATGATCGAAGCGGCTAGCTTTACTCTCCACGCCAGAGAAGGATTGTCTCTCACTCTTTCAGCTTTAGCAATTAGAACTTCATCAGCGGTGTGCCGATCTTTCAAGTCCGAGCTCTCGGATATCGTGTTCTTTGCACGCTTCGTCTAGCTTATTAATTCCCGGATCTCCTTGAGCCAATCTTTTTTCAAGTTTAATACCCGGACCGCAGTATTGGTAGCCTGGCAAATGCATTTTGGGAGGTAACTTATCTATGAGTTTGTTTACGATTCTTTTCCTAGACTTGAGAAAAGAAGGTCTTTTCGTCCCGCACACCTCAAAAAATACAATCTGCATCTGCCTGTTATTTTTTGCGATGTTATATACCGGACGGCTTGGGCCAGTTAGAAGTTAGATGTTTGCATTTAACGCAATGCCTCATCTTGATATTTTTTGATTCCATGGTTCTTTGTTTTATATACGATTTTTTTAACCTAAACCTAAATTTTGGTAAGCCGTCTCCTTTTTTCCCCGAGCAGTTATTATTTGCCTTTGCCGCATTTCTGATAAAATTTCGACAATGTCGTTTCTATGCCCGTTGTGGCTGGCCAAAGCAGATTTATGCAAAAGCCTGAGTGTCTTTAGCAAGTCGTTAGGATCGTCATAATATTTGTAATTGACCCTGCTATCCACTTTTTTAACCATGCTCTTTCCTTGTTTCTTCATGTCTTCCCAAATCGGAGCAATAATAAACCTGCACTTGGCCCTACGATTAGATTTGTGTTTACGAGTATGAGGGTCGTTGTTGTGAAAAATAGCGTTAGTATTTTTTAACATGGCAGCGTAAGCTGCTTTAACTTCCGGCGTAAGGGAAGTTTCTTCCAAATCTTTGAAAACTGCTAGTTTTCAAAGATTTGGAAGAAACTTCCCTCACGAAAGCGCACGTCTTCCCACGTGTTGCTCGTTCTCGACCACTACATCATTCTCAAAGATTTTAACCGTTTTATTACCGAAGGTCAGCTCACCTTTTTTTCTTATCGTACAGTAAACCGAATACTGGGTCAGTGACTTTGACATTTTCGAAAAATTTTATCAAGAAATATTCAGCAGAGTCTCCAATATTCTGGCCAGGTAACAAACTATCGAGGGAACTTAGAGTGGTGATGTTAGGAAACTCAGGGGAGTCGAAATGCATCTAGCTTGCACCGCAGAATATGAAGGGGTGAGTTTAGGTCCGGTGCTCGTAGTTGCGCATTCGGTTTTGGACTCGGGAGGGATTCGCATTATAGGAGCTTTTAGCCGGACTTGAATATTCGGCGAGACTAAAATCGAGAGGGGCCGACAATGATTTCTGACTAAGAGTAATTACAGGTGAGGGTGATAAACCCAATGATTCGTTGTCATCCTCGTCACTTTCTTCCTCTTTGTAAACTTTAGTCGTGGTAGTTTGCGTGGCTAGAGTGTTTTTAATCGGGATAGTTTGCGTGGCCAAAGTGTTTTTAATCGGAGTAGGTTGCGTAGCTGCACCGAGGACCGGTCTCGGTTTCAGGGCGTTTACTACCGGTTTAAAAAATTCTTGTAGCGATTCTTCTTGTTCTCTTTCACCCAAACGTTGATTTAAAAATTTTTTAGTTAAACGTCTTTTGAGTCTAGCGATTTCTCGTTTTGTTTCCATTCTTTTGTTTAATAGGCATAAACGAATGTTAATATCCCCATTCGTTTAACGTTTTGTTTATTGATAAAAACCCATAAGGCTTTTTCCAACAATTCTGATACAACATTTTAAGTCTGAAAAATCCATGTCGTGGCCAACGTGGTTTTTGTAAACGTGTTTAAAATTTAACTCATCCACGGGGAAAAGGATTAATAAATTTGCATTGTCTCTGACCAATTGAATGACGCCCTTGAGCAAAGTAACGTTCAATGTTTTTTGTTTGTCCAAAAAGCAATAAGTCAAAAAGAATCAAATTTCGAAATTTTGGGTCCAGTTTTTCGGGCAGAATTAAATCTATTTGAGAACTGTGAAAAATGGCGACATCCCAGCCAATTTTTTCCTCAATTTTAGAAAATATAGATTGCAAAACTTTGTACTTTGATTGACGTCAAGTTTTACTGTAAATATATAACCGATCGTAGTCAAGCTATCTTTCGTTACAGATGAAATTAAACAATTAGTTAGTTTTTCCTCAATTTGTGGGGCCTATAATTAGACATCTGATATTCGAAGGTGGAAAAGGATGATTTTTAGGTTCTTTATTAGGTGCGAAAAAGTCGTAGTTTTTAATTTCTATAGCTTTTCTTAGTTACACATTTTTTTAATGTTTACGGTGATACCAAACCCATAAAGTCTTCGTCGGAATATTTGTCATTGAAAATTTTTGAATAACCTACTCCAAAGTCACGATGCACCACAATTTCACGTTGCTGGGAGAATCGTCGCTTACATCCACCGTGGTAATTCTTCCAGTGACTTCGGTTAAGTTTAAAGCATTGTAAGATGGCAAGTTAAACCAGGGTTTGTCGATAACATTTTTGTTAAGTATCCCTTTAGTTTTGTGAATATTCTCATACACCCAAGTTTTTAGGCAGAGCGGTTTGTCTCCGTTACCTCTGTTCACCTTTTTGCAAGAAGGGTAACAGGAGTTAAGCCGTATGCAAAGATTTTTCAAAGTTTTTGAGTTTCTGAGTCGCAGTTTGAAATCCAGCCTTTATAATTTGATTTTTCATTCGAAATGGGATTTCCCTAACAATCCTCTCTTGAGCTTCGTGTGTATGAGTTCTTGTTTAATTCACAAAGCAATTTTATACTGCAGCGATCCTAGCGTTGCACTCGTTGCTAAATGTAAAGTAGGAACGAGAGCCCTTTACCTTACTAAACTAAAGGACTAGCATTCGACAGCTACCGTTTTCGAAATTCCTTACGTAATAGAAGAAAATTTGCCCATCGCTGTAGAGGCATTCGAAGAGTTTCACGTAGAAAGTGTTTATTTCCAGTTAGATTTGCACGTAACTTTTCAATTGATGTCTCTTCTCATCCTATCCAAAACAGTTTCGTAATCACGAGCCTTGGAGAAGGCACTTACGAAAAATAAGCAAAAGTGGCTGCACCAAATCTGGTCAAAGTTTTGTACGCATTCGTAATTGTATTTAATTCCGGTCCCCAGGAGTTAAGCACAGACCGGGGAAGACCCACGTTGCCAAAACTATCGAAATAACAGGGTTCTCCCGTAATGATGGAATAGGCTACCCAGTGACTTCCTTCTCCTTCGTGGAAATCTTCCAAGTTAACGATACCATTTTCACCAGTGGCCAAAGTTTTAAGGGAAGCGTGTCTTTACTAAAAGTACCTCTAATTTCGGAATTTTTAATCAATCTAGCCAATCTGTTTAAATCAAAGTTCATTAAAGGTTTATCAAAGTCCATTAAACCCTGGGTGGCCTTAAATAAAGACCTCTGCAACGGGACGATTTTTTTTTTGCTTATTTTTTTCTTCGAGCCAGAACCTTCCACTTGCTTGTGATGTCGCATGAGTTCAGCTAGAATTTTTGCATCGTTTTGTGCTTTCTTACGACAGTTACCACCCCCGCTGTCTGTCCCGCCAACCCTCCAATTCTGGCTAAAATTGGTCCTAGCAATGCCAACGGCAAAAAGCTGCTTTTCTTTTTTCGTGATTTTGTTTTAAGCACCATATCTTTATTATTATTACTATTATTATTTAGTAAACAACTTCGAAGTTGCCTCTATCAAACTTTAGATTCATTTTCCTGTCGCCAATGAGCAGAGTGTGACAGGTGGTATTAGCAGGCACGGCTGATCTAAACTTCAGTTTGACTTGTACGTCCACGATTCCTGATTGAAGCCTTTCGGACTGTTTGGAACAATCCAACACCACGAGAGGATAGGCTTTCTTGAACTGAAGCAAGTCAAAACTCAAGTCGATGGTATTGTAGCACAGCTGCCAGACCAATTTGTATTGTACAGACCAATGTACTCTCCAGTGACAAAATCAGTATGTAAATAGAGAAACGGATATCTTTCGGAGTTTAGAGTCACGTGAGTATCAAGCAGACTGAAGTGGTAAAAAACACGAGGATATTTGACTAAGGAGTCCTGCCTGTTAGTTTGAAAAGCTAAAACCATCCACCTAGGTTATTCGACAGCAGTAAGTAGTCAGCACGCACCAAGTGAAGATGGTATTTTGAGGGAGCACGCAGCTCTCATAATGCCAATGCTTAAATCTTAAATTCACGGTCGCTCCATCGTCAATTATATTGTAGAGTTTTAGTTTCTGCCCGTCCAAGTCTGTGACGTGTGGAACGAGCCAGCTGATTCTATTTATAACGACTTTGCCATTGGCTGCTGCTGCGGCTTTGAAGATGGCGTTTGTGGCACTCGCTCCCTTGAGTGTGAGCACGTGTTTATTTCCGTAGATTAGCTTATCCTAATTTTAGAAAAATCCCATGACGAGTTTCAACGGGATGGCAAAGGTAAAGCTTCCATTGGGAGTTGTTTCAATGCCGACTGATGCGTGCCGCTCTTTGAACCCAAGTTGTCTGTTAGTTCAGCAGCGACTGATACTGTACTATCCAACGCCCCGCACTGGCTGAGCAAAGCCGGTTGCTCTGCCATGCCATAAGTGAGCAGTCCCTTCATCAGAGTACCGAACCCCGGATAATTTAACTCTTTGACTTGTTTATCACCGAGATGGTATTTGATATTAGGGGGTGCTAAATAGTGTACCCAGACCTAGGAGATGCTAATAGTGTACCCTGTCTTAGGGAGTGCTAAATGGTATTCCCGGTCCCAGAGGGCGTCTGTATTTAAAAATCACTTAGCAAGCAGCCCATTAGATAAGCTTATAAATCCACGTGTAGCGGCAGGTGCATAGGGCGTGTAAGTTCAGTTCTCCTCATGGTAGCAATGAAAGGGGGGCGGGGCGACGGGTTCATTGTTGACAAAGTATCAGTTTAAACTTTGGACATGCTGGCATCAATGCATATGTAGGAAGAAAACAGAACGAAGGACAAACAAAATGCTCACACACTGGCTAGCAAACATTCATTTTTTTCCCTTCTGTTGATTACATAGTAAACGTAAAAAAAAAAACCTTCTTTGCAATTTTGAAGAAGCAATGTATGTATTCCAATTCTTAGTGACAGGTTTCATGCAATCGTCTGAAGGCATTAATTATCGTGACAAATATTTAGTTTATAACTATTTTATTTTTGCCTGTCTATGCACACTTGAATAATTTTTCCATTTTTTTCCCCACCTACCTGAGTTCACTTACCTGCTAATACCTGCAAATGATGATGGTTCAATGTAGATCTGTTAAAAAAAGGAAAATTTATATCTTTAAAATCTTATTGTTTCTTTTTTTAATACAGCCCAGTTGTACTATACTCGAGTTACTTTTTAATTTTTGCCCTTATTTAAACTCCAAAATAGACCTCCATTACCACAATTACATATATTACAATAATATATACTCACTCACAATGCATTGATGGTAGACGATCTGGTCCAGACGAGAAAAATCCGTTAAAAACGTCTCGTTTTTAGCGTCCTCATTTCATTGTGACGTCACCACTGCTACGAGGCAGAATAAATTTGAACTGAAGCGGGTGACCTCGTGCAAGTGCAACCATACTGAACGGGAATACTAATGAACAAATGCAAATGCTCACGAAGCACTCGCAGCAAATTGCATCCTCCTCCAGATCAACAGAAAATGAAAAAAAAAGCACTTTTCCACATTCCTCCAGATTGACGATATCCCGCGCGCGGGACGCGATTTTTTTTAGAGGGTGCATGTAGCAGGAGGCAGCAAATTGCACTTTTCCACTCTCCTCCAGATTGATGACAACGAAAAAAAAGCCAACAAAAAGCACTTTTTCCACCCTTCCCCCAGATCGACAAACAACCGCGCGCGGGAAGCGGGCATTTTCCCCCTCCCTCAGATCGATGAAAGCGGAAAAAGCCAGCAAAAAGCACTTTCTAACCCTCCTTTAGATTGACGAAAACCTGCGCGCGAAACCTCCAGTTCGATGAAAACGAAAAAAAAGCCAACAAAAAGCACTTTTCCACGCTCTTCCAGAGTGACGAAAGCCCTACTTCCCCCTTCCTCTAGATCGGCGAAAATCGCGTGCAGGAAACGATTTTTTAAGGGTCTATTTATGCACAAATCCCGCCCGTGGAAAGTGGGATTGGGGGGTTTATTTGTTCCTGCCATATCGCATTTTCCTCTTACATGCATCCTGGATTGGTCTACCATCATAAAATTTTTATTATCCAACAGTTGTAACATGCTTAACCAAAATATAAATACCATTAAACCAAGGTGTAATACAAGCCAACCTTGGTATCTTTGGGTTCTGCACTTTGAATAAATCATGGTTAACTGCCATAATAATACGTGCATTTCAATGTATTAAAACCAAAAAAAAAATGTTGTGAAGAAATAGACATTCTTGGTTGGTCTACCTTTCATAACAATACAGTTTACACACTAATACTATCATGGTTTGACGAAAAATTAAAGGCGGTTTCCGAAGTTCGAAAGAACTCACTTTCATTACCATGGTTCCTGTACCATTAAATCATGTTTTTTACTATAATGATGCAAGTGTTTTACCATTATAAAACCACAATTGTATGAGGTGAGGAATCATGAAACCATGGTACGTCCTTGGTTGGTATTCCTACATAAAACCTCCATTAGTCCACTGTTAATAACATGGTTAAACGACGATTTAAATACAATTTTACTGTGGAGAAAAACAGCCCACCTTGGTATCCGTGATTTTTATACTTTTGACTTAATCAGAGGACTAACGAACTCGATATAAACATTTTAACAATTAGTTTATGAACAAAAGTGTGAAGAAAGTGAAGGACATTGGTTTGATTATTTATATGCACAGGCATTAATTTAAATAAATCTCTGAGTGTTAGAATGGATATTTTACGTCAACAATATGTTTTACAATATGTTCAGAAATAGGCACAAATACCTTTACCTTAGATGCTTTGGTAGATGTACCATGGTTTAACATAGGTTAAACTAAACGTTCACTTAGAATTACTATGATTTAACAGTGGTCAAACCATTATCTGAAGAAGGTCTACCATGCTTAAAAAGAGGTTTATTCCTCATTATACCATAGTTAAAAATATGTATGTAGGGTCTGCTCATTATGAAAGACATAAAAAATATGACAGTATGACATTTCTTAAATTATGTACAGAAGTTAGTTGTTTATAAAGCGGCTCTCACTGTTTAAAACAATTAATGTCAATTAATTGTTTAAAGATAAGTCAGAATACTATTAACTTTAGGAAAAAGATCTAAAATATAAATCTTAGGCCCATAACGTTTAACCTTTAATTGTTGGGTGGTATATAAGGCTGATGCACTACTGCAAAGCTTGCCAAGTAACAAGAGTAGGGATCAGGCCAAGGATATGTTGTAAGGCAAGTGCATAATAGATTGTATTTGTATAGTGGTAAATGCAACGCATTGCATGGAGAATTTGTGTATAGAATATGTACAGGTAGAACAAATATACTTCTGACTGTAACAGCAGAATGATAATGACTTGAAAAATTATTTTTTTTGCAATTTTGCTCTACCATGCTTTAACATAGGTTATATCGTAACACACTAGGTATTAGTACTGTATTGCTTACTGTAGGTTTAGCATACTTTAGTGTAGGTTTAATCTGGTTATACCTTAATTTTACTTCAGGTTTAACTGTACTTTAACATACGTCAAACTTTAAAATGATTGTATTTTAACAGGCCTCAAACCATATTTTAAAACAGGTTTATTGATAATTGTTCCTAAATTTGATCTAAGGTTTTAAGCATGCTTAAGCCTGCTCATGGTTCCAATTTGTTAAAACGTAAGTTAAACCATGGTAAAACTGTCCAAATTTATCATATGTAAATCATTGTTGAACCATGGTTTTTTACCATGGTAACCATGGTTTTAGAACCATGGTAAAGCTATGTGTGACGGCGTCCATGTGCGGACTGTCACTTAAATACTTTTGTCAGGGCCGAAACGGTTATTTTATTACATCAGTTTTAACAAACTTCAACACACGCCCTTTAATATCTTGTATACTAGTTTTTGCTGTCAAAGGTGATGAACTAAGTTCATGAAGTGACCATTTGCTTTTGTATAATAAAATTTAATAGAGAAACATAACAATTATATACAAAAAAGGTTAGTGAGAGCTAGGCTCTCACTTTAAAGAAACGGGTGAGAAGACAAATTCTTCCCAAAGTCGATTTAGGTTCTTTAGAGGTACATCAGTACAAGACCTTATGTGATACTATGGACAATAGTCAAACATCTGAGTATTCAATATAGCATAATAGTACCTCATTCATGTGTACATCAATATCTAATTTTTGACCTTATGTCAGCCTGGGGGAAAAAAAACATGAAAAAGATTGGTCACTTCTGCACTATTCCTATTTATCACTTTCCCTATGTACTCACATTTTCTTACTTTCTGCCATATCTGTTCGCATCGACTCACCTCAATTTCTAGTTCCACCTTTTTGCCTTAGCCTTTGTTACATTGTCATTCATATGAACCTTTTCTTTATCTCTTATTTCTTTTGCTCGCTGTTTCGTGGCTGTCTCCAACCCGACTCTCGACTCTTGTTAAAGCTTTCTTTTTTTTGCCTTCGTTGTTTTGGCCCAAGCGGGACCATCTCCCAAATCTCGGCTCACCTTCAGTCTTTTCCTTCTCTTCCTCTCTCACTATCGAACAGTTCCCTCACCTGATGTCAATACAATAGGGACAAAGTGCGAGCAGGGTAACCCGACTCCAGGCTGGAGCTGCTTGCTTGTCAGTCTGTATAGTGAGAAGTGACCATCCTCTCAATGCAAATGAATAAGAACAGAAACCAATTATTCAAAAGATAAATAATACACATTAGACAAAATAATGATAGTTAATTATAAAAATTATATGTGGGCACTTCCTGTCAATCAGGTGTTAACCATTTTTTTTACTTTGGTCAATGAGAAACAAATAAAACTTGCCCTTAAAGGGTATGTCTCGTAAAGAAAACTTAAGGGTGTATCTCATAGCAGAAAATTATGTAACTCGGCCATTACATATGATTCATTCAGTATTGACACAAGAAAATCACATTGTCAGACATTGGAAGATCACATTTTTCCTCTCCGTCAATCGTCATTGGTTCATTTGTTTATATTCCGATGTCGAAATCGTCTCTTCGTGCATTGGAAGAAAATTAGACAAATGTGAAATCCTGGTATGAACTACAGCTTTTTTCAAATCGGGGAAATACTTCCAACAAGCTTCGCAGTAATACATTCCCCCAATTTGATTTTTTTTGGGCGTAATTATTTTTCCATCGCATCGGTCGTAGTGCGCCAAAAATTCATTGTAGGAAGACACGAATCCTTCACAATCGAGACAAGTAAAGTTTACCACGCAAGGCTTCTGTATATAATTTTCCACCTCTTCTCACGATAAAAACTACACCTAGCATTTTGCACAGGATCCTCGAAACCACGTCGTACTTAGCTGCAGCCATGGCTCATATAATGATCTATGGAATTATACGCTCCATTCATACCCACCACTTGCCAAACTAGTCCCAGGCCAACCCATGTACTAGAAAGTTACACGATCGTATTCCCCTCCACTTAAAAACACCTACACGGGTGAACCGAACAGCAACACCACTGTAAAAAAAACCTGCAAAAAATATTCAAATAGGAGTCGGGTAAAGAGGCCCATCTACAGGGGTTTCCTGATGGGTTGCTCAAAATTGGTTGCTCTGCGTTTTCCCCCTACTACTTATTAGAGGGCTCGAAAGAATACTTTGAACACGAAAATCATTGTAACTACCGTGTTTGTTTGGTTAAATCAGCCCCTCCACTTCCCCCACAGGGTTTTTTTTTAACTTGCTATCATAGCTATTTTTCCAGTTACTCTTCATATGCTTTCATGCTTTTCACAGAATGGACAAATTCCTTCAATTTTGAGCCTCAAGCCATCCAACTAAATGAAGTGTAATGTACAATGGGTGACATGCGTGGCCTCTTTGACACAGTTTATTCGCTGAATCATTAACTCAGTTAAAAAAAAGTGAATCTTTTTTGTAGACAATCCATGCTCTACAATTTCGGAATAAACATATTTTATGCAGCAGATATATTGAACAAAACCAATTTCGGGTGCATATTTCCAAGATGGCCGCATTAGCTCAACATTCTTCTACTATGTTTTTTGGCTGAATCATTGAATATACGGAAAAAAATGAATAGAACATTCGTTGTAGAAAATTTCATGCTTTACATTTTTGAACAGAACATGTTTTCATGACAGAGCAGAGCAACTGTTACAGAAATATATTGGAAAAAAAAACTATATCAGGTTTCCAGGATGTGGATGTTAGCACAGCATTGACATCTGAGGACTTTTAATATATTGAACTTAAGACCATTACAAACACCTGTGCCAAATATTAGCTTATTATGAATTATCCACGATTCGACCTAAATTTTGCCTAATTTGACTGGAATACTGGCACGAAATGGCGAGGGAGCTTATTGCCAATTCACGCAAGAGCGAGTTTAAGGAAGCAAAAACTTGAATGCTCCAAAAAGAGTGATAAATACTCGCTGCAGGAGAGGTATTTAATCAGAGTATCTTGTGAGAATTAGTTTTTCTGTTTATTAATGTATAGTATCAATTACAAACGCTTATGGATGTGTGTAATAATTTTTACTTTTTATATTAAATATGTAGTCTACATTGTTTGCTTAAAATTCTTCTTACGTTACACATACGCTAATAGAACTGCATAATTTTGTGATGCAAATTTTATGATGGAATTATGTACACGTGAGTGTGCTATACCAAATACATAATTTCGATTGAAGTACGGATTTCCGACCGCTGACTGAAAATATCTCATTCATGTAGTTTGTCTACATTTGATTAGATTTAACTTTTAGGGCTTTGATTAGCAATACATTTCTACTGATAGTGTTATATAATGTTGCAGTGTTACTCCAGATTTAATAAATTATTTACATGCTTACCTCACGTAAAATATCATGGTGCGTGCGTAGACTGACATTCCACTAACACAGGTATTTTACTCTAGCTCTACATCAAGTCACCATCTCAACGTCTAAACTACTTTATGTACAGACACTACTTGAAAAAGAGTGATAACAAGATTGAATTTTTCATTAAGGTAGAGTATACACCACAAGTATATTAGCAGAAATATTAAAAATGGAAATTTTTTCAAAGATTTTGTAGTATACAAACTTTTTTTTGGAAATAAACTACATTTGTGCTGTCATTCACCCAGCCAACGTTCACATTCTTTCACATTTTTTTGACAAAAGCAAATCATACTATTTTCCTTTTTTTCACACGAAAAATTTAGATAGTTTCACAATTTTGTTTGTATTAGTTTAACCCAGTTGTATCAAATTATAGCTGAATAAATGCTTTTTTTCTAGATTTTGTCAGCTCATATTCTTTAAATTTTCCGCTTTGCAGAGCTGCTTCAACATTTGCATTTTGATGGTAGTATATGCTGACTCAGTTTAAAAATAGAATAAAATCTACTGTACTGCGTGTGAAGTTGGTTGGCTGGCATAAAAATACAAATTTTGCACAGCCTTACTTCTGTTTTTTTTTCACATAAGGGTGTCCCAAAAGTCCCAGAACCCCCTCACAACTTTTTAAGGGGTTGAAAGAAAATAGTGAAACTCTGGCAAAGTAAGTTTGGTTAAAGGTTCTACCTTTTCGTACAACCGGCATTATGCCTACCCCTTGGGCCCATCCAAAATGGCGGCCAGTCAAACATTAGGAATTTTCTCTGCATCCCTATGTTTTAGTCGGGCCAAAGGCGTCATAAAGGGTCGTAGATGATACCCAAATTCTT
>JAHWFP010077171.1:167330-227591 GCA_023313725.1 Lithobius niger
CGAATCATTTTGCTCTCATCTACATCCCTTTATGACGTCTTTGGCCCAAGTAAGACATAGGGATGCAGAGAAAATTCCTAATTTTTGACCGGCTGCCATTTTGGATGGGCTTATCATATCGCAGTTATTGTTGCGGCATTTTACTTGCCTAATGAAGGCCTTTCAAATAAGGTAATTATCTACCCCCATTCCATTAAAAATTTTTGAATTGGGGCTCCTTCGGTCCCTCCAATGGGGGCAGGCGTAATGCCGGTTACACAAAAAGGTAGATCCAAACCAAACTTACATTGCCATAGTTTCACTATTTTCTTTCAACCCCTCAAAAAGTTGTTAGGGTGTTTTGGGACTTTTGGGACACCCTGCATTTGTACACTATATTTAATTTTTCACATTTATTATTCACATTTTCCCCTCCGATTTACCTAATAGAGGAATTCATTTTGGTAACAAGATTTGGTGTTGAGCGATTTGCTCGTGTTCTTCAAATCCTGGGAAGATCTGGTCCATCCGGAGAAGGAAGAGAACACGTTTTTCTTGTGCCACATTGTTGGTCTGTACCATACGACCAAAGTTGTATATTTGATGGCAGCCTTGTTGGTTAAGCACTCCTGTAGGAGGTTTATTCTAAAGCCATAGTTGTATGTTGCGTGAGGAAAAAGCTGCAGGATTTCACTCTACTTGCATACATTCTGATGCACTTTGCCAAAATGTCATTGCCTTGGTCGAAAACACAATTCACCACTAAGGGTTGTTGGACTTGGACTGGAAGGAAAAAATAGATGTCTTTTCTGTGGTAGGCGTGTCGGCTTGGCTTAAGCAAACGACACAGGGCTAAAGAATCCAAATTTGGTGTAATCAGGCTTTTTAATCAGCTGGTGGCTCAAAGCCAAACCGGCTAGGCTGTTTGGGAGAATACTGTGAGCTTCCCAAGCAGGATCTAAGGTACCTCAGAGCTATTTTTGCTGTTGTGTCCTACCTGATGTCAGGAAAGCCATTTCAAATTAATTCTTAACGTTGTCTTCAGTAATTAAAATATGACAGAGTGGGAATGGGGTGAGCTTTACAGTCATGCAGCTACCTGCTAATCTACGTAGGAAGTTTGCTGCAACCTAAGCCAAAGTTTATAGAAACCATTCCTGACAAATGTTGCTGATTATGATTCGAAATTCACTTATAGTCATAAGTAGTTACAACACACAGGAAACTCATTGGGATAAATCCAGTGCTTAATTTTTTACATTTTTAGCTGGAACTGCATCGATCAGTTCAGCAATGGGAAGAGCTAGTATTTCTACTAAATATTTTTTCTGAGTTTGATGAACCATACTTAAAAAAAACTTGGCTTATGAAAACTTGGAAACAGGCTACTACAAGGGAAGCAATTAAAAACAAAGTGAATTTTACCTTTTCGTGTAGCATTCTTGTAGGTACTGTTCTGTTTTATTCACGATACTGTAGCTGAGGATTAGATCAAATTTTCTACATTTTAAGTTTTTCGGTGCTGGCCATTTAAAAGTCTTGAAGCAATAGGAATACAGATCAAGATCATAAAAAAGAACTGAAACAACGTTCAGCACCATCAAGAATTAAACCCGGTAAATTCTCTGCTAAAATAAAAAAATGTAAACTCTCATCCAGCTTGGAGAATGCATCAGGTTCCTAATAGTTTCTCACATTATGTTAAGGCTTCCTCAGAGGGTGGAGGTTTCATCATGCAAATCGTGTAATCCTGCTCAGGATGGCTGCAGGTTACACTATTTCTAAGGGATAGAAACAGCCAGGAGCTAATAGATGCGTGGGAGTGTCCATGTTGTGACCGTCACTTCTTTTTCCATCACTTGTCATAAAGCTGTCTGAGAGAGAAGCTGTAGGTTTCGTACCCTGAATTCAGGCCAGTTGATTCACCAATGTCAAATAGTAATTTACCAAAGCAATGCTAAAGGGCGTCAACTTTCCAGCAAGCAAGTGAGCCAGCGGCAATTTAAGAGTCAAAACACGCGATTTTTACACCAGTAGGCCTTGGTTTGAAAAAGTAATCTGCTTCATCGCTTCATGCTCGTAGAATGCTGTTGCACGTGGAGGTACCACTTGCCTTGACTAATTGTAGCATGAGTGATATTTTTTGCACCTATATAATAGGTAAAAATCAATTTTGCTTATTTTTTATGTGGGTTACCCTTAAGATAATTACGACCTGTCGTTTCAAATTTTGCCGCACGGGATCGCAACCCAGAACAAGAGATGGAACATGTGGTAATATTATCATGGACAATCCCAATGGGCTCTCCTTTATAATGTTCCTGAAACAACCTGACAACTGCACTCAGTGACAATGCTTTTCAAAAAACTTTTTATCTTTAAGGAAATAAAATCACAAAATAAAGGAGATAATATGAAAATGACCTGGTTAGCCACGAAGAGCCAACAAGCACTTCATATAAAAATGACCAAAATATATCTTATATTTAGAGTAATGAGAGAGAATGGAGATCTGATAAGGGTCTCTGTATGTTCAAGTTTGTGTATTTTTGTTGTTTGTTATTAATCTGACTCTTTCCAAGTTTAGAACAGTGGACACAATCAAGACACGCGCTAATGTGTCGTCATCAAGATGTTGAGGTTTCAGTGTTGTGGTGTTATTGTTGTTTCATGAACACGGCCATTGTAAGGATGCGTCTTTATCTGAAGCAAACGTTGTATTAGCTATAACGAGCATCTGGATATAAAACTTGCATGCGACACACATAATGGCTGCAGATCTTTTGGACAATCGGGCATTACAGCCCAAAAATGTAGGGAAACGGTTTTGTTGTGTTGGAAGACTATTTCTAAGAAAAAATTACTATGAAAGATAGTTGATTTTCTTTTACTTACAGGCTTCCTAACTAATTAACTAGCTAACTAGCTAGATAGCTAGCCGGCTACTAGTTGTCCGGAAGTCATGTTAATTTCCACAGACTTAAAGAAGCCGATTGTGAAATTCTCAGAAGACCTTACGAAATAAAAGTTGCTGCGTGCATTGGGCGACACTAATTCTACAAACCTTGGTTGGGTTTAAAAATGGAGAGTACTTGTGTTAGTGAGCTAAGTGGCACGTAAGGGTGCTCAGAATTGTTAAAGTATTGTTCGTAGCCTTAAACGTATTGTTCATAACTCTAAACGAATTGTTCGGTATTGTTAAAATGTGTGGGTCACATATCTCGTGTTTTCGTGGATGCATGTTAAGCGTTGAATGACGTACTGTAATGGCCTAGCTTAACTATTTACAAACACCATGTGAATTAAATCGGAAATGCAGTTACTGTTGAATTAACACTTACCATCTTCCTGCGAGTTATTAGTTATTCCTAGTATGTTTTTAAAGAAAGAATTCCGCTTACCAAATCAAAAAACGAAAACCGGCATCAGTTACCAAAACCACACAAATCTCACCACATATCTACACAAATTCAAGGCCAAAAACATTTTAAAATTCAGACGTAAAGCTTCAGCATGGTTAGAACCAAAAACATAAAAATCCAGAACATTGAAAGTAACCAAAAATTACTCTACGAACAGCTAACAAAATTTGTAATATATAAACCCAAAATCATAAATTTTTAAGCAAAAAACACGAAAAATTTCAACTAATGAACGTCTGAGATACAAAAAACGAGCCAACTTTCTTTTCATCAAACATACACCGTAACTTTAAAACTTGGCGCATTTCAAGCCTTGTTCTTTTTGTTGCTCTTTCATTACTGTTTCAGGAAACAAGAAGCAAAAGAAATTGTTCCACTCATCTTCGGTAGGCAGATAACCCAGGTTAGGTTAGTGCTCCCTAAAAGCAAACAACAACAACAACAACGTAGCGAAATAATACAACAATCAGACAATAAATCTATTCGGCATAAAAACTATTTGCCAACTACTAAAACTTACAACAAATTACGGAGATTCTAACTATTCTAACGTTTGGAAGAATTGATAAACGACACTGTGTTCCATGCCACACTAACAGCTGAGGGTTGATTGCTGTTCTGCAGTGATTCAACAAACGCTACCGCCAAGAGTTGTAAATTGATTATGCATAGGCTAATTCAAACAAGAGAGATTTAAATAAATAATCTTTAACATTATTCGACAAACTTCAATAAATTCTAAAAAGTAAGACATAACCGAACCATTCAAGTAAAAAAAACCGCAACAATACCCAAGTTTTAAGTTGCGTTTTATGTCTGATGAGCGGCAACTTGGCTTGTGTTTGATAGCACAGACATTCGTGGCTAAAACTTGTCGAGTTTTTTCTTACAATTTATTTTTGGTTTAGAAATTATTATCACAGCCATGTTCACATCACTTAAAGCTGTTAGCGCTAACAATTATTGAGACATGGAACTACAGAAATATGTAAAGTTAACTGAGTCAATGCTGCAAGTAACATCAGTAAAAACATTACAATACAATACAAAAGACAAAACCTGGCTTGAGCATGCTTATGAACCAAACCCACCCCTACCCAAATACAACCCCATTCGTTACATGCTGTCAAAGTGAGCCTTGAAGCTTGACAGGGAAGGTCCAGTTACCACTCGAAGTGGCAGCGTGTTCCAAGGCACTACCATTCTCTCAGTAAAGAAGAAGTGTCTAGAATTGATAAACGACACTGCGTCAAGTGAAGTTTCACCTTGCAGTTTGTAACAGTGGCGTCGTGTGTGCGTAACCTGAGAAAGATCAAGAAAGCTTCCACAGTCGATGTCCAGTAGATGACTGAGTAGTTGGGCACACAAGGATCATGTCACCTATGTTGTAGCGATCTTCAAGACTGGTGAGGTTTAAGGCTTTGAGTCGCTCTTGGTATGGCAAGTGCTTAATGTCCGGGAACTTTTTGGTGAACCATCGTTGAACACGTTTGAGGCGGTTGAGGTGGATATGGTAGTGGGGCCTCCAAACTTGGACACAGTAATCCAGGAGTGGGCGCACAAAAGCAGTGTATAGGATTTTGGTAGTAGCTGGAGTCAGGTAGGTAAATCCGGAGAATACAAAGCCTCCCATCCTACGTGATCTGATTATGACAGCCTAAACTTGTTGCTTGAAGGTGAGCCTGTCATCAATGATTATACCCAAGTCACGCTTTTGTGTGATTGATTCCATTGTAGAGTTACCAAAAATGTAATTGGCACGTACATTGTTGTGACCGAGATACATAGTCACACTTTTGAGAACCAATTTGCAGGCCATGAGCAGTGGCCCAGTCATGCATTTTAAAGAGGTCTTCTTGGAAAACTTTGGTGTCATCTTCGCTGATGACTGGTCGGTATAACTTCAGGTCATCAGCAAAGAGGAGGCATATGGAATCCACAACTGTTGGTAAATCATTAATAAAAAGGAGAAAAAGGATTCGCCCCAGAACAGAACCCTGTGGTACACCGGAAATCACGGGAAGCCAGGTGGAATAGGTGCATCTCACTACCACTCTTTGTCTTACGTTGCTTAAGTAGCTACCTATCCAGCTAATTAGTCCATGTGGCAAACCCACCTTTTCTAACACACTAAGCAGGATGGCATGGTCAACAACATCGAAAGCTTTTCCTAGGTCCAAGAAGGCAACATCGACAGGAATGCCGTCGTAAGAAGGTTGGTCCAGTCATTGACAGCAGTCAGTAAATTAGTTAGGCAAGATTTGCCAGTAAGGAAACCATGCTGCTCCTTACACCAAACATTTTGTCTTCTTCAAAAGTCAACAATGTAGTCTAATTTTCATTCTTAATTGCTCAGACAGTTGAAAATTATGTACATACAAGTCACACATAGCTAGTCTGAAAGAAGTTTACATACTTTAAATTCATTCCTTTTCCAGCTTTTTACAGTCTCCATAGTTCCATTTACCATGCATTTTTCCAGGCTTCAGGGTTGTTTCAGGGTTGTTTCAGGGTGTTTCAGGGTTGCATGGGCTGAATTAATCTCTATAAACAGGCAGTTAGAACTTGTTAAAAGCAAAATGGTTGGAATCATATAATAGGAGCAAACATTGTTGGGTGAAAAAAAATTTTTTCAGGTGTACTGTGGCTTTTTTTAGCCTGCAAACTGCTAGCAAAGAAGGAGGCTTTTCAAGGTAATGATATTCTATAAATATATTTTTATCATAATATTTCCGGGCTTGATTCACTAAAAATAAGACGGTGGGAAAATTCCAGGCTTCTTCATCCTGACATTGACAGTCTGTCAGAATTTCATTCTTTACGAAGCACAGAAAAGGACCTTACAAAATTCCAGATTTCCCACTTTTTTAGCAGGGATACACGATTTGTTATATGCACTTTGTGTAGTTATACAAAGCTATAATTTTTTTGGGTGTTCACCGGTATTTTGTTTTAAACTAGGAACTTGTCCTTGATGAAAAGCGATACATTTGCATCAGTGAAGAAGAGAATGAAACCTGCAAACTGAATTGCGTGAAATACAAGTTTCTGCTACGACTAAATTGCAGGTAACTTAGGAGTGATTGGTCAAACATGGGTTGAGTTTTTCTTTGCTTAATTTAGACTATATCAAACCAAACATAGATGTAAAGTTGTAGTCAGTCTTTATTAATCTGAAAGAAAACTAGCTATGCTAACGAACTTTCTCAATCTAAGTTGACTCTATTCTGAAGCAGAAATAGGTAAATTGCTTTGTTTTTAGATAAGTACAGTCAGGAGCGGAAAAACGTCCTGGAGCAGACAACTTGTTATGGCTTTAAAAATCTCTGACAGTGAATTCTTCTCTGCATCTTGGACAATCAATAATGGACGAGTGCTGATACTGGCTGTAGTCATATTAAGAACAGTCATTTATGGTAGAGGGCCGTAAACCTGTCAGCTTTTATTTCGGAGTGAAATGGCGATTAAACGAAAGAGAATAGGCAGGGGCAAATATGCATACAGAGGATGTGGGGAGTAGACTACTCATAACTCATTCAGTGGACTTGGGCTCTTTTCACATCGGATCCAGTTCTCCCCAGATGCATAAACTCCAACTGGACCTAAAATATCAGATTTTCAATTCTGTTCTATAGAATACTTTATTTATTTTTTTTTTTTTACTTACTTTGTTAGGGGGGGGGGGGGGGGCAATTGAGGCTTAATGGCGCATCGACAGCTTTGTTATGTCTTTAATAAATTAATTAATTGAGTTTACGCAGGTTCAGGTAGCTCATGATCCGTTTTAAGTGGGTCGAATTGGGTTCAAACACTGGGTTCATCAATACATTGGGTTTATTAACTGTGACGAGACGCTGTTGACACACATTCGCTTGCTCAAAGCTTTGCTTCCAGGCATAATAAAACGTGTTTGATTTCTGAGTTAAGATATTATATAATAGTTTTTAGACTTCCGATCGTGTTTTCTTGGAAATGTATTCATGTTTATTTGCATGTAATCATCATTTGTGTCATTAGGACATTTTTTAACAACTAGGATAACAAACCAGACCACACTCGCAAGTGCATTCTTTCTCTGAACATAAAGCAAGAATGGTTGGGATAAAATCTGCAGCTGGCATAGGCATTGTTGTTCCCAAATCTACCGTTGAATGCTGCAACAAAGCAATGTGTCAGTAACAAAACTACAATGGAGACAAATACTCCGACTAAGCGACGCTTGTTGCATCAGCCATTCCTAGTATAGGTCAATGGATAACGAAAAATGGTTAGGATTTGTTGACAGCTAAATCCCTCATTAGTTACTGATTTTATGTCGAGTGTTTGAGACTTACATTTTTGCATAAGTTGAGATAAGTTGTCCTATTGGCTTTACATACTTTTTCAGGCTGCATATTCATTTCTAATAGTAGTCTCTTTACAGGTTACCTTTCATGGCTAATGTTATATTACCGACCTGCAATTCATCTGTGTCAGTTAAATCGTACTACTTCACATATATGGAGCTGTTTGCTTTGCCAGGAGGAAGAAAGGGTTGCTGCTGCCCACCCCCATGCCGTAAACTGATATACGAAACGGAAATAACGCTTCAGGAGAGGTCGGGCCATTCCAGTATATCAGCTGCAGAAAATATCATTATATCTTTTACTAATATGCCTAAAGATTCTCTTGTGAAACTTCTCTCAGATATTGGTGGTTTTCTGGGGTCAATACTTGGATTGTGCGTGTTGAGCACTCTTGAAATTGCTTTGACTCTATGTTTAAATTCCTCAAGAAAAGATAGGAATTCAGTATAAACCAACAAAAGATAGAAAAAGATTTTGCTTGTGGCACAGTGAATTACGACTCCAAGCAGACACAAAAAGTGATGTAAATTAAGGAGTAACCCAAGATCATAATGCGGGCCTAATGATTTATAGGGTGAAAAATGTTCTTATTCTAATAACTACAAACAAACACATCAAGTATGCCCTAAAAAAGGGTTACATGCTTGAGGTTTTATTTAAAGGTTAAATATACACGGATAAGAATTGATGATTTATAATTGAAATAAGCAAATTTACAATTGAGAAAATTGCGCTGTTTAAGTGCTGTTGTGCTTTATTAATTAAATTATCGTGAAAACAAAATAGCACTTAAATGGATACAGTTTTCTCAAGTGTATATTTGCTTAAAAGTAAAGTGAAGCTTGCAGCATGTAACCCTTTTTAGCGGTTCACTTAACATTTTTGTTTGTAATTCGTTTGCCTTATAACGGCTGTGGCTTTCTCCTAGACAGCTGAATTGATGTAATGTTTGTTGTCTAATTTGGCGCGGATGAATAAATTTTGGCAGTAAATGTTTTTATTTGCAAAGGTGTGAACGTGCGGATGCATTGATTGTTGCTGCCCACTTTGAAACAATACAGCTCAACTCTGAACGTCAGCATCTACGAAATAAATACGTCATTTTATTGTTTCTAGCTGCCAATTTTGAGGCCTTGCTTACTTTCGTTTAATTCTATATGCATTAGTTGAAACACGGATTTTTTAATTTTACCTATCAACAACGGACTGTTTAGCAAAGACATAACACGTTCACAAAGAATTGACCTGGGTTGACTCATCAGTATTATTAGTATTTCATTAATTGTTCCGTCTCTGCCTTGCTGCAAGCATTTGCTGAATGGCATTGTTGCCTAATTACAAATTTGAAAACAATGTAAAACCATAAAGGTGATCGTTTGGGGTCCCATAACTCCGGAATGGCTCGACTAATAAAAAAGTGGTTCATTTGAGGATAAAGGTCCAGGAGATTTCTGGCTTATATCATGTTTCAGATTTTAAGTAAGTGCAGTAGTTGTGTTCTGAAACGGTGGCAGAACAACCAGAACACCAATTAAACATTTTTTTTTAATTTGCTCAAATTTACGAGTGGCTCCTTACTTTTACTACTGCTCAGAATTGCAGAATTTTTGGCAAAAATTTTACTTTCATACTTATCTATAACTTGGCCAAGTTTTGCCGAAAAAAGGTGAATTTATTCTTTTATAACAACAGAGAAGGTTGGGTTTCTTGGTGACAAAGCTGGGGCAAAGGTCAGCCTCATTCTTCCAGGCATCTAAGCTACCGGAACAATTCTGGGTTAAGGCCGTGATCCAATATTTCCTGCTGGTTGAAATTCCCAGTTCCCCTATTCACTTTCTATACTTCTATGGATTTAAAAAATCGCCGGCTAGGTTCAAAATTGAGCTGTCTCATCTGCATGAACATTAATTTCCTTTTGATGAATTAAGGTTCAACATGTTTCATTAAATAAATATTTTACTACATACTGTGTACGCCTTTACTTTGGTCATGGGTAGCATACAGATTCATAAGCTATTCCTGACAGTTAACTTTTATCATCCCCTGCTGCACCAGAGGCATTATAAGTACCTATGCAAAATAAAAAAAAACCCTTGAAGTACAGTTACATATATAAAAAAGCACTACGTTTCGAGGATAACTTTACCTTGTCATCAAGCGCATAAAATCCACAACAGCTTCGTCAAACACGCAGAGATATACAAATTATAGACAGCCTCCACAATTTAGTAAACTTCATTAAAATAAAAAATATACAATAAAAAGAACCTAAGCTAAGCTTTTGCGAGTGCAGAAGAGAAGTGTAGGTAGGTGACTGGTGCTTTAATTTTTATGCTATGAAAGGTGGGTTGGGTTGGAGGTTTATTATTTAGAGAGAACATGGAAACACCGAGTTCCATCTAATGCGCCAACTCAGAATTTACACTTTCGCTCCAACTAATAAATCTCCAACCACCTGCCCCACCTCTCACCCTGAATACCATATAATAATAAATACCAGCGACCAACCTTCACTGCTCTTCTGCACTCGCAAGAGAGGTCAAATGGTTTCCTATTGCTTGCCTGTTTCGGCAAGGTATAGCTTAAGTACATTTTACTGGTATACATTTTTTATTTGAATGAAGTCAACCAATGCTGAGGCTGTCGTGATTTCTGTATTTCTGTGTTTGACGAAGCAGTTGTGGATTTTATGCGGCTGATAGACGAGGTTAAGTTATTCTCGAAACGTAGTGTGTTTTTTTTTTATATATATTCGTGCACTTCGTGACTTTTTATTTAGTATATCCCTTCCTGCAGTTAGTCGCAGAATGAACATTAGAAAGTCGAATTTTGGTAGTAATCCTTGTTTTCAAAGGGTTAGAACAAATTTTTACCCTATGCCTCATTGCCGATTTCTGGAGTAAAAATTGTATTAGGTATTCGAGAGGCTCGTGTAAAAAGCTAATTTATTAGTCCTGCGACTTTGCATCAAGGACCACGGTAGTGGTCCATCCAGACATCACTGTTAAAAAGTCATTATTCCAACTATCCGTCATTGCTACATTGGCAGTCACTGGCTTCCTCCCTAGTTAAGCTCCGTAATAAGTCAAATTCAAATTCAAATAATACTGACCATGGTGTTTTATCTGAAATCTATGGAATCACGGTTTCACGAATTTGATGATGGTGAGCAATGATATGGACAATGATATGGACAATGATTTGGAAGCAATGATATGCGACAAATCATCCTAAAATTTGTTGAAATAGGATGTCTTTGCTCCCTAATACCATTAGCTGCTTCTAGGTGAAAAACGGTGTAAAGATCGTTTATTTTTCCGGTTTTATGCAACGAAAAAAACTGATAAAAACTTACGCCACCACGATAAAATATTTTAAGCGAAAAATCTGGCTGCAATTTTGTATTCAATACACATTTGACTTTTTTGGTTTTATTATTGAAGAGGCGCTAACAGAAAGATTACAACAATTTGTAATGCTATTTCTACGAACGGCGAGGGCACACACCACCTTTGGTCAAAAAAATTCCTCCACCAATGATAATAACATTTCTAAAGCCAGACAAAGGAAAAGTTACTTTGCGGGAAATGCGTCAAATCTACATAATAAAAGCGGTAGGACTGATCTATAAAAGGTGGAAGTGGAATAGGAGGCAAATGGAAGAGGAGGAAATTATGCGACGGCCAGTGTCAATGCCCTGAAACAATTTGTTTTTGCAAGGAAGCAATGAATAAGCCCAAGACTTTTCATTCTTTGCACGGTAGCAAAGGAAAGGGGCGCGCATTCGGCATGATGAAGGGTATTGTCGATCTCCTGTAACAATCAGTAACAAGCAAAATATTACGTCATATTATTTTATTATACTTTTTAAAATTGGTGTAGTTCATCATGTCAGTGTTGCCTAAAGAAATTAGCTACTGTGGGACAGATGACAATAGTGGAAATCAATCAGAACCAGGGCAGCTCTTACGATAGGTAAGCCTGAAGGTCAAAATCTTATAATTTACACCGTGTAGAAAACTCGGTGGAGACCATTTCTATTCTGCTATCACTACTCGTATTCGTTGAAAATAAGAGGATTCTCACCCAAGTGGTTTTGTTTTTTCGTATTACACAAAGGTGGAAGTGGAAAAGGAGGCAAATGGAAGCGGAGGAAGTGACGTGAAGAGTTTTGTCGATGCACTGTAACAATTTGTTTTTGTAAGGAATCAATGAATACGGCTCGAGATGTTTCATTCTTTGCACGGTAGCAAAGGAAAAGGTCGAGCATTCAGCAGGATGAAGGCTAACGTTACATGCTACTAAGTGTAATTTAGCTTTGAAATTCTTAGTCTCACCAAAGTTATAACTTATTTTCTGACTACCTATACTTAGTATTAGCCTAGGACCATTGAATCACATGCATAAATTTTCATAAATTTTTATGTGTATCATTTCATAATATTTATTAAAATCACCCACCGTACTGTTTGTGGTTTGAGTTTTAGTGCCTAATTACCTTAAAGATGATGAACTGAACATTTAGTGACTTCTTAGATTTTCGACTCACGTGTCGTGTTTGTTGGACTTGATATTATCAATAGTTTAAAATGATTAATTCAATTTTTGTACTATGTTTTTTTATTGTGTAATGCTAAGAGTATAGTGCAGAGTTAATGCATGGTTATTTCCCCATACACGTTAGGGACTGAAATCATACTATGTTGGCATAATACTGGCTGGTGCTACAATGCAATAGAACTGCATCTTTTTTTGTGAATTTCTGTTAGGAACTGCACTGCAAACAGCCATTATTTATATAGGAAAACATAAATTAGGCCAAATACTGGAAATAATTGCCCCTAAGGCAGAGAAATTTGAGAAAGTATGCAGTAGAAACTGTGGTGCCCTCTAGATGTGATCAGCTAAACTAGTCATTCTCTCTATAGCACGTTAGTATTGGAGGTTTCCCCCAGTCACACTCTTCTAAACCTATTAATTTTGGTTAATACTAAATTAACCAATGAATGGTGCACTATTATAAAGGATTCATTTTGTAATATTTAATCGTGGTTAAATGTTTAATAATAATGTCATTAGTTTAATCAAACACTCACTTTGCTTCAATCGGTTTCAATAACAATTAACTAATAACTATTTCTGTACCACTGTTTCCTTATTATGCAATACATAATTATCACATAATTAGTGGAAAAATAAAGGGACGCAATTTGTACCTTTTCATTATGGTAGTTGCATACACAATATAATTTATCTACTCTTTATTGCATTTTGATTCAGCAACGTTTTACTATTAATAACTTGTTATTATTTTAATTTTTGATGTATTTTTCCCCTTGTTGTGCAGTACTATTATACATAACCAAAAAAATGTAAAATAAAGGTACATTTAATCATGGTCAAAGTTTTAATAATTTTTCATGTATTCAATCAAAAACCTTTTTAATCATACGCTTTGCTGCAATCGGTTTCAATATCAATTAACTAATTAGAATTTCTGTAGTGCTGTGATTTATTGTAATTTGTTTTTCTGTAATCTACCTCTTGACAATAGCTCTAAGAAGAGCCGAAACGTTGGGTGTTAAGGTATATTTGTGCACTACCTAACTTTTACCATGTAATATCCCTGTTGCGCAATACACAATTATGACATAATTAACATATAAAGTAAAGGGTTCAATTTGTATCATTTAATCATGGTAAAAGTTTTAAAAACTTTGTTGTCGCCCATTCATATTTAAATTAATAATACACTTCATTGCAATCTGACTCTACCATTTAAATAATAACTTATTATTGTTTATTATAGAATTATGAAGTAACAACAACTAAATGCGTGAAATAAGGGTTTATTTCGTAATATTAAATCTTAGTTAAGGTCTTGATAATTATGTCATGCATGTAATCAAACACATTTTTAATCATACACTTTGCTGAATTGGTTTCAATAAAATTAACTAACAACAACTTCTCTTGTGCTGTTTCTGTATTGTGCAATATGCAAATACTATATAATAGTAGTAAATAAAGAGTTCAATTTATACCATTTAGTCATGGTGAAAGATTAATAACTTTGTTGTTGCTTAATCATACAAAACTAAATTAATCATACACTCTATTGCAATCTGACTAAATAATAACAAATTGTTATTAGGCCTATTGCTTTTTTGCGATGTTAATGTTTCCTTTTTTTTTAGTATAGAATTACACAATAACCACACAATAATTGTGTTAAATAAACGGTTCATGTACCCATTTATCATAGGTAAAGTTTTAATAATTACATCATACATTAATCACATATACTTTTAATTATACACTTTCCTGCAATCAGTTTCAATAACAATTTCTGTAGTGCACTTTCCTTACTGTGCATTACGCAATTAAGGTAACGTACAACATATATTAGTTTACAAAATGAAGTGTTCAATTTGTATAATTGAATCATAGCAAACGTTTTAGGAACTTTATAGTTGCACAATTATTCACACACATTTTAATTATTCATAAATTTTTCTGTAATAAATAATAATAATAACATGTTATTGTTATTTATGTTAGTATTATTTATTGTGCAGTTTACAATTATACAATAATGATAAAATAAATGTGGAAAATAAATGGTTCATTTTTTAATACTTAATCATGGTTAACAATTTATTAATTATGTCATGCATTTAATCGTACACATATTTAATCATAGACTTTGATGGAATCGGTTTCAAAAACCAATTAACTAATAACAATTTCCGTAGTGCTATTTCCCTATTGTTTAATAAACAATTACCACATAACTAGTGTATGTAGCCTTTCAGTTTGTCATACTAAAGGTTTTAAGGATGTTGTGCTTGTGCATTTAAATACGCACATTTAAATAACATTCACTTTATTGCATCCAGTCGCCGTTATATTTCAATAATTCTAACTTGTCATTATTGTTATTTTTGCTACAGTGGTCGCAGCACAATTTCAGAAAAATTAAGAACAAAATTAGGAACTACTAACAGAAAGTAGGAAATAGGAAAAATTGCTAAAAAATTAGAGGAACATTTGTGCATTGAGAACGGATCCCGAAAGGATCCTGAAAGTTTATTTGTACTTTTAGTAAGTGTTCTAACCTAAAAAGGAAAAAAAACTAAAAACTTATTTTTCTTAGCGTTTTTTGTTTGTTTATTAGCCTAAATGCTTCGTCAAACAAAAACCAATCTTTCTCTTACTTCATAGAGACTTGATACTACAGTGTAACACCGATTCACAGAACAGATATTAGGAAAAGCAGTTTTGCTTTAAAACACTTTATTTTTTTCAATTAAACAATTTTGATAACACCTGTATTGAAGCACCATACTACAATTGCCACCATTTTGTTACTGAGTACACCAGCTATAATTAACTCGTTTGAAATACTGATGAACTATCACCCGGCCGAGCAAAATGCAATCATTTTTCTCTATGTCGGATAGGGTGAACATTCTGTGTTTCGTCTTTGTTGAATAGTGAACTAAACAGTTTTTAAACTAGAAAGTGTTAAAATAGTTCTTTTCTATTGGCTTTCTGCATTACAAATTTAAATCATATTTGTATGTTTACAGCTATATGCGTACTGATTTGTAATTATTGTTTCGGAATGCAACACAAATTTTGATTTCCTACCAGCCTATTCGATTTTGAGTAAGTGGTGCACAGTACTCTACTTGAAAAATTTAATTTTTATGGCTTTCGGCTTTTTATAGCTTTATGGCTTTCGGGTTGACTGATTTCTTGTCGAACAGAACACAATGTGTTATTGTTGGTGGCACAAAGTCAAGTCAACATAAATCAAGTGATTAGTGGTGTACCACAGGGAAGTGTATTAGGTCCTCTTCTCTTTATTATTTTTCTTAACGATTTACATTCAAATTCAAAATACATCCCTGAGCAAATTTGCGGATGGCGTGGAGATGCACAGTCAAATTATTGACAATGGCTCTTATTTCGGGTTAGCAACTGTAACTACCGAGCTTTTAACTTGGTCTTCCTTGTGGCAGTTGCCAATTGCCCTTAAGAAATGTAGCGTACTACATATTGGAAAACCAAATTTTAAATGGGATTATCGACTTTCTCCTCTTTATGTTTTACCACACACAGAAACTGTTAAAAATGTTGGCGTTTGGTTTACATCCGATTTGAAAGTGAGAACTCACTGTAACCATGTTGCAAAGATGGCTAGTCAGCGCTCTGCATGGATTAAAAAGGTGTTTACCACCGGTGATGTCGATGCATTTGTGTGGGCTTTTAAGGGTATGTCAGGCCTATTCTTGAGTATGCAAGTGCTGTTTGGTCGCCTTACTTGAAGGGCAATATAAACCTAATTGAATCTCAACAGCGTCGCTTCACCAAGTCACTTCGTGGTTTAAAGGAGTTTTCCTATGCCAGGAGGCTTCAATTAACTAAATTAGATTCGCTCGAATTACGCCATCTGAAGGCTGATTTGTACCTTACGTATTCATTACTGCATGGTCTCGTAGATGTTGACTTCTGCAGATATTTCGAGCTGTGTGCTAATAAATGTACATGTGCTCATTCTCTAACACTTGTTGCTGGAGCGTTCCACACTGACTGCCGGAAGTACTTTTTGGCTAACAGGGTTGTCAAAGTGTGGAATGATCTACCTGGCGAGTTTGTGACAGCAAACTTGTTACTTTCTTTCAAAACGAAATTGCGGACTGTCGATTTTTCTAAGTACCTGTCTGTTTTTATGTAGTTTATTTCAGTGTTTTAACTTTTGTTAGTGCCATACTGGTTCGTTTTACTGATTTTGTCGCCATGTTTCTTTATTTTATTTATTTTATCTTTTTTAACTGCACCCAGAACATTGTTCTGTTAGTTTTAACTTTACTACTCTCTTGCTTGTTTGCACATCTTGTTTTTATTTTGGGTTGCTTAACAACCTGAGGCTGAATATCAGTGACCCCGGTCCATGTCAGGCCTGTGTGCTAAAGCAACAAATGTTTTATTATTATTGTTTATTATTAGCATTAACTGCCTTATAACACAAACTTTAAATCCATATGAGTTTTGCATCAATAATTCACACACCGAAATACTTGATTACTAAATAGTGGCTTTAATAAATCAACGAAAGTCACAAATTTGTAAGAGCTAGCGCTAAAATTACAACAGCAGAAAGACTTCAAAGCACATGGATGAGAGAAATTCAGCTACTGGAGGCACCATGCGACAGTCAAGCTGTCAAGAAATAAGAGCATGGGACCAAACTGAAAACAAGGTACGTTCTAGCAAATATATACAAAATAATTCATATTTTCAAAAATAAATTGTTTTTTACGCTGTTTTTCAATTATATTTTAATTAAAGACTACTAAATTAAACAACACTCCATTAAAAAGTAGGAAAAGTAGGAAAAACTAAGAACACTGTGACCCCTATTGTAATTATTATTTTCTTATTGAGAATTATACAATTAAACAATAACCAAAAAATAAATGCGTAAAATAAACGATTCATTTTGTAAGATTTAATCCTAGTAAAAGTTCCAAAAATTTCGTTGATGTGCATTTAATTATATGTATTGAAATTAGTCAAACACTTTATTGCAACTTGATTCGGTCTCGTTTAAGTTATAAAAATTTCTTTAGTTCTGACTCCTTATCATGCAACACCCAATTACCGTATAATTAGTCTACAAAATAATGGGTTCTGTTTGCAATTTTTATCATGTTAAGGTTTATAAGAATTTTGTCGAGGTAAATTTAAAAATGCAGTTTCTTGCAATCTGTGTCAATATAATTTTTTTTTTATAATACAAATGTATGTATTACTGTTTCTCTATTGTGCTGTATGCATTTGCCTCGTAATAAAGATTCAAAATAAAGGCTCACTGTGTAATACTTAAACATATTACGAGTTTTAGGAATTTTGCTACCGTGCCCTACATTTTAATAATGCACTTTCTTGCAATCAGTTTCGATAATATTTTAATCATTGCTAAAGATAGCAAAAACTCGTTGTCTCATTCCGACATCTCACTTGCAGAATAAACTATAAAATAAAACAGTTGTTCAACGTCTAGATAATGTTTATGCAGCGTGCAGTAATCAACATGTAATTTAAAAATGAATAAAATTGCGCTCTAACGTCTATAAAATGATTAAACAGGATGAAATGGCACTGCTCGATTGGGGTTAAATAATAACAGATGTAAACCTACATAATTTCGTAAGACTGTCTGAGCGGGGAATAGAACCCACGACCTTTGAGACCAAATGCATCAGTCCTACCGCCTTACATATTGTGTGTGTTTTAAATGCTGCCTATGGACGTTTCCTTTTGCCGTGTCAGTATGGTTCAGCGGAAGGACTTACGCCTTTGGTGTTAGTGGTCGTGGGTTCAATTCCCTACTCAGGCAGTCTGACACATGAGCCCAAAAGGCTAAGTAAATAGGTTTGTGTCCGTAGTAGTTAAAAAAGTGTTATACTGAAACAGGCTCCGGCTCCACTTACGTATTCCGGTCACGTACGAGGGGGGTCATAGGTCAAGGTCACCGAAAGAGTTGTATGAACAATTGTCTCAGAGTGGCCAAGTGGTCTAAGGCATCAGATACAAGTTCTGATTCTCAAATGATCTGATTCTCAAATGAGGGCGTGAGTTCAAATCTCACCTCTGACACATCTTTTAAATTTTTTTAGTCTATGTGTTATGTTTAACTCCTTTCAATTTTGTAAGAATAAACTGGTTGGAATAATATTTCAACGTTAAATATTACGTAAACAGTAAATAAAAGCAATAAATAAACAACAAAAACATGAATATAAATACAATCAATATTTATTCATTTATAAATATATTTATATATATATTGATACAATATTTTACATATGTTTCAATGCTTCTTTAAAAAAGCGATCGGTAAGCTGATTGTTACAATCGAATCCACGACCACATCCAGTACCATGGAGAGCTGTTTCAGGAAAAATATTTGCTAGTTCAGATAAGGCATTTGTTCCACTTGGATAGCGTCTTATGAAGGGACAGTTTGGATTTAGTGCCTTGTGATATACTGTAGGTTTATCAGTTATACTCCACGAAAAAAATTTCCAATCACAATAGAAACAAACAACACAATCATTGTCATCTCGTGTTGCACGGAAAAATCCTGCTTTAGCCATGTTGTGCGCTGATTGTTCACCGTCCATAGACCAATTATCAACAACAGTCTTTTCTCGTCCAGTAGTAGTAAACAGATTCATAGAATCCTTGCTGTACATCAAACCGCTCCTCATTGTTCGAACATGTGTAACTGAATACAACACTGTGGGGTGTTGTAGTCTTTATTATAACGTACTGTAGTGTCCGTAAGATAATGTAAGAATGCCGCAGGGTAAGATGAATCTCTTATCATCGTAAGCTGTTAAACAAAGTTTTCTTTGTTCGATGGTAAACAACAAGTGATCGTAACTTCTATTGTTTCTCATTGAATAGGAAAAGCCGTGATGTTCATGTAAACAACATAAGTAATCATTGCTAGTTACATGGTTCCGTAAAACAGATTTCTTTATCCCTTTTCCAACCTTATTTAATGTACTGTTATACTCTATCATATACATTTTTGATTTCAATCCAACAAACCTAGAAATTGGTATGGATGCAGTTTCATCTTTCATTTTTCCAGGAACTTTTTTATTTTCGTTGGAAAATAAAAAATGATTAGTTGGGTAATTGCTCATGTCAAACAAGTGATGCGATTCAGCCATGTTCGATACAAATCATTTGTAAATACATGATAGATGAACGAATCGGTATCTGTTGTTAATAATTTACAATTATCACCATATTTTGGAATGATGTAATCGTAATGAAATTCAAACATAGACAATTTAGATAGGTCTAATACAACAAATCCTAAGTGAACTGGCTTGTTTAATATTACTTTTACCCTTTGCAGTCTAAACAAACCTAATTTGTCAGTTAATGGGTTGAAGTATGTGACCGATGGTATGGCTAATAATTTTCTCGTTCTACCTACAGTTGTTGTCAATTTGATCGAGACATGTTTACGCACGTTCTCAAGACTCTTTCCGTAAATACTGTTGTTCGCCAGTTTAAAATTATCTCGTTCAAATTCAGTTGCAGCCTGCAGTCGTTTTTCAGTGGTTGAATTCGATAAACGGTTTCAACCAAGCTTTTTGTTTGAAAGTCACGACTCTGCGTATTTTCTTAAGGACCAAACCGTGCGAGAGATAGAATTGTAAGTTTTTGTAGTGACAAACGTATTTTTTTCCGCGGAAAAAAGTGTGAAACTAATTTTTTTGAGGAATTTGGTAATTTAAATAGTGCATGTAGTTCTTTGTTGTAAGGTGACAACATTTCGTAAGTTATTGTCAGATTTTCTGGTGCTAAGGGATAATCCGAATGTTTATCGTGTAAATATTCGGGATAATTCAAATCTACCTCTAAAATATATCCAGCATCATTTTCAGGTATATTTGTCACGTTGAGCGCAGCTATTTCTGCAGTTGTTAACCAACGAAAACCTGAGTATGGTAAGGCTTGCATCAAGCAAAAACCGTACAAATTATTTTTATCCAAATACTCTATGTATGACGTAGTTGTATCGGGGTTATAATTTGACAGGTAAGGATTGTTAGCTTCTGCGTAACGATTCGATACTATGAAGACACCACCATGTACCCCACATTCAAACATCATGTACATATCGATATCTGTTATTAACTCGAGTTTTTCACCGGTTAATTTCAAAGCTGCATCCCAAGACAAACCTGGAAGACTAAAGTAATGGACAGGGTCTAGTCCATAATATTTCAAGCACATGGTACGATAAGCCTGAAAAATGTCACTCAGGAGCACCACATCAGTTAATAAATAGTAATCATGATAATCACCTAATGTTTGACAATTCAGCAAATTCCACACATGTTGTGCGTAGGCATATTCTTCATCCGTGATGTCAGTCCCTGTTAATGTAGAACAAAGTGACTCCTTCGGTGGAAGTTGTTGTTCGTCAAACTTGGAAAATGAATAAAAATACTCGTATGGATATTGTCCCTTACAGGTGAGATCTTTGTATGTAACAGGAAAAATGGTTTTCATTAAATGAAATTCTAAGCAGTTTTAACTAATGTGTCCAACGAGGCAGACAGGAACTGATACGAGTCTAAAAATAATAAATTTCTCACTTTTAAGGATAGATACCGTTCGGTGTTCTTTGGAATAATTCTCACAGATTTGTCACTAAAATATGACAAAGCGCGTACAATTAGATGTAAATCGTAGGAACTCAGGTTATGGAATAGAATTGGTAGTGTCGATTTATATTTATACAACAAATTACAACGGTGATGTACCGCTCCTCTGTATAAGCCAGAAATATGATCATGGTCACGTACACGTATATCGTGAAGATTAAATGCTCTATTGCAAATATAACAATGTTAGCCGCTCTGAAACTCCTTTCATCATAGCTCGTGTAAACCATAGGAGCAATTACAGATAATTTAGATACAATTTCTGCCTGAACAATAAAAAGACATTCAAGCAGTTTTTCCACACAATTTTCTCCCCTATACACCTTATATGAATGAACTTGTCCATTGTTATCAACAACGATGTAAGCAAATCCGCAGGGTACGTGGGTTTCTAATTTTTGAACATACAAAGAATTAGGATAAGGTTGACAAGTAGTGTGTTTAGGTAATATACATTCAAAGTCTGCATATACAACATAAGGCGCTGGTAATTGCTTATCGTGTTGGCTGAATTACATCGTATCTGTATCGGACATTTCTATTCTTTGCAATTTGTTTTGTTTGCAAAGTAGTTCATGCTTTTGTAATTTTTCTTTAGTATGTAAAGGACAAATATGGTACTGACAAACGTATCGGGTCGTATTACTGTGGGTGAGTCGATTAAATTTCTAATCAAACAGTAATGCTTATTATCTAACAATAACAACCTAACAACCCGATCTTATTCTAAATTGCTAATACGCAATGGGAAAATAGCTTTGTTCTCATAACCATAAATGCTAACTGCGATGTTATTTTGTTTTTCAAAACGATTTACTTCAGCGAGTGGTGTGGGAAAACTGATTCCATCGAGATCTAATGTTCCCAAGAACCTTTCATAATGCTTGTAACGTGAGGGATTATCATTGACACGATAGAATTCAGCCAGTACAGAATAAACAAAACAACGGTTATCGTGACAATCTATGTTCAACAAGGCATGTTTATTAATTAAATAATCATCTAAACAATAACAGCAACCACCAGCGAGAGGAACGTATTCACCAAAATGGATATCACATTTATAGATGGAAACTATTATCTATCCTGATCCATTTTTCTGATATGATTCGAAGCTATTCAAAATCGATAGCATTATTAAAATCTAAAACAGATAAAACAGCAATTGGTGTACTGCATAAATAGACAGTGGTAGTTTTTTTTTCGACGGGTGTTTCTTTAACCAAAGTAAGATGAAGACACATCATAAACTTAAATTGATTGTAACGTCGTTGCACATGATCGAAAAGTTGTAAAATATTGGCTCTGTTCAAATCGAAGTAAGTTCATATGTTGATGGTATCTTCTTGTTGCGCGTAGACATATCTCTGGAAAAAAATTTGGAATGCACTCTCTTCCAGAATGAACGGAGATGGTGGTGGTGATGACGGTGGTAGTGGTTGTGGTATCGCACGGTGGGTAGAGTTATTATGCTCTCGTAAACCCCTTAAGGTCGAAAAGGAAACCTTACATGTAGAACAATCGCATGTGCATTTCTTCCGTTGAGTTGATAAAGAAAACGCACCTTCGTCCGGATGGTGTTTCCTTTTATGTCGATATAAATTTTTTGCGTAAACGTAAGTGTTCCCACAGATTTCACATAGAAAAGACATTTCTAAAAGAAATAAAAAGAACAGATTAGTAGATCGACCACTGTTCCAAGTATTTATAGATCTCGTCCTTTACATAATTGAAATATATAAACTGAATGAAAAATCACATATTTACCATGATTAGTTATTTTCCTTAAACGGTTAACAATTTATGTAGGTGTAACAGTAATTGAAATAAATAGACTGAATAAAAAAAATCACATTTTATTCACGTAATTATTTACATATTTTTCAGGATTAGACTTTTTCCTTAAATGGTTAATAATGTGTGTCGGTGCAGAACCTTTACATCGCTCAGTAATATAATAGATACAAAAATGGCCACAGACTGTAGTTCCAAATTTCTGTAAAAGGAAACGATTAGACCACCACCGCTTTTTACACTTATTCAAATTATCGTTAACAGTCTTATTGACGGGTGGTAAACCCAAAGGGTCGAAATATTATCAGCATCCAACGACGATCCAGTGAAGTCCACTGTGGGAATCTGTAGTTATATTCATCACCGTCCACCCTCTTCTTGGTTTCCTTGGAAGCCGGTTGCTAGCGTACACACCAATGAAGTTTCTACACACTGGTGATAGTTTAGTTTCAATTTGTAAGGTATTCATTAATAATCAAAAGTCAGTCAAAACATTTCTTCTTTCATCAATTTCCAGCAAAACGTCCGTTTCTAAATAAACCTACAAGTTGATGTTTTTTGTCAGATTTTCGGAGAATCTCATTCAACGCGCACAACACCGCTACGAACGAGTGACACGTGGGAACTTTCATCAGCTGACTGATCTGGTGTGAAATCGAAGCATAATAAAGTATGTCTGGATTGCCACGAGACGTAGGAAATTCCATTTCTAGAATTGTGAAATAAAGCTCTGAGTCCCCCGAACATCGAAATATAGGCTTCAATGCAGTTTTTGTAAGCAAAATCCATAATAATTGGTTTCCCATTAATCATTTGTCCATCAACGGACACCGCTAACGAATTCAGGTTGAAAGTCTGAAGAACATAGAATCTGCTTTGTAATCACCATTAAGGGCTGCATGAGTCACCATCCCCAGGACGATTGATTCTGTTTGGAATAATACCTTGGAATAAATTGTCGAATTGCGCTGATTTTGCATTGTTGACGATGGTGTGGATCCTAACGTCTGTCTTTTTAAAATGATACTTAGCTGTCCCAGCACTCAACGCACGTGTGTGTGCTAATAAGATATTGGATGCAGGTTTTACCTTTTCTATAAAGAGGGCCATATCCACAAATTCGAACACAGGCGCTGTAACACCAGCAGCGATACCCGCTTGTGTTACGTACAAATTAAATTTTGGATTAATTGGAACAAGACGTAGTTTTATTTCTACAATATTTAGTATGAGTTTGTCTTGCAAAGCAATGTCACAATGAAGTCTACCCATTAATTCAACTTCACGACTACCTTTGATAGCTATTGATCTATCGGTGGAATCTAACCACAGAGCAGCAGTCAGTTGACTGCTTTTTGCATCGAAACCATAATTTAATAAAGTTTGAATATAACTTTTATAACCGTATTGACCCTTGCTGCTGGTGGTTAGTTTTCCATTCATAGTCAAGTCCACTTGACTAAAAATGGCGTTTAATAAAAGTCTGTTTGGTGTCACGTGCGAAGATTCAACATCCGTTAAGTTAGTAGTTGAATTTTTTTTAACTTTAACTTTCAAGTACACCAGAGTATTAGCCAGGTTAATATATTCATCTACTGATCCTGGAATTACCAAATGGATAACTTGACTGGCTGACAATGTCACGATGGGTCGGAATTCCGCATATCTTGTCTGTTCGATACTGATTTGTGTAGGTGGGACCGAGAATAATTCTAAAGGCGATAAAAGACATTCACAACTCTGTGGGTGTAAAAATGCCATGATGGGACTGTGTCGATTCAGCGTTATGTAGGTTTAGACGTACTCGGGTCTATTTATACTAGTCTAAAATAGTTTTTTCAGTTTTTCGTCTTTTATTTATCTTTCTTTTAATTTTAGATTTACCCCTTTTTATACGTTCACCTCCATTAGTTTTAGATTTTCTCTTTTTTACACGTCCACTTCCAGTCTGCTGTATTTTATCGTGTATGTCGTCAAAATGTCGTTATCAGTTTCTTTAACTCTCTCTTTAGCCTATTCTTTTACGGCCTGGCCAACTAGGAAGGAAGTCACCGAGAATATTCCCACCCGTAGACACAGCTTCGTCCTAAGTATTTTCCATTTTTTTTAATATGGGGAACTGCCATGCAAAAAAAAGGCATGGCCACACGGCTCACCGCAGAAAAAAAGTTCCCTAATCCGCCATGACCCGACTGGACTCTTCTCCCATAAAATATGGGGATTTCCCCCCACCACTCTGTCCCACGTAATGGTTAGAATATTTGCAACAATACTTCATGATGAAACATTTATAGCTTAGAATGAACGCACGGGGCTATTTATAGGAACCATGGTTCACATTATTTTTTTAAATAATTATGTTTCGGACGAAAATGTAAGATAGCTACCATGCGCGAGTATGAACCAAATGGTACCCGGGTTCTATCGTCAGTACGTATATCTATTTCTACATATTGAAAAGAAGTACGTAATAAAGGCAGATAATGTATTCTAAAAAACTCAACGTTTGTTTGGTCACCAGCATCATTCATCACATTTACTATACGTAATAGCTGCGATCTGCTATCACCTACCAACTGTGGAGCTACAATGTCACTGTACACGTATAACGTCTGTATGGAATTGCTGGTAATCTCTTTAACCGGTGTTGTTGTGATCACCGTATGTTCGATTACATTAGCTTTCCACGGAAATTGTTCTGATTTGAAACCTAATCTTTGTGCCAGTCTCCAGTTTACAACAAGTCGTACATAATATTGACGAGTAACATCATTAGCGATCGTGTATCTTTTGTACGTTTTATTGTATAGTATAGCAGGCAAATCAGCGCTACCTTTGAAAGGACTATCCGCTGCCAATTCAGCTTTATATTTTCTTAGCTACTTGTTAATTGTATCTACCAATTGTTTTAAGCTGTCATATCTTTTTCCACTTTCCGTAGCTGTCAATTCATGTTCAGTATTCTGCACTTCGGTAATACTTTTATTTGCGTTAATTTTATAAAATTGTAAAAGTAGTTGATCTTCCTCCCTTCCTTCCGGCGAAATAACTAATGCATCTTGACTAAAGCTGTTTGGAAAGGTTATCTGTGCCAGGCCTACCTCGTAATTCTCGTGTAAGTGTAACGGTTCCGACTATTTAGTTCTATAATTTTTTAAGTATTATTTGGGAATACATCCATGCTACTATTAGAAGGAAACGTTAACCAGATTTCTTCGTTCATGTTGTCAAATCTACTACGTCACTGGTCCAACTGGCTTGACTCTTCGGGCATCCTTTCCATTTAATGAGATATTCAATTTTTCCACCACGTTTGCGTTGCTTTAGAATCTTTTCAACCTTATATAACCTATCGGGCTTGCTAATTACTTTTTGTAATTCTTGTTTATAAAAACTACCTAAAATTGGTTTATTTTCTAAATCGACTACTAAATACATAGGCATTTTTTGATTTTTTTTCTCCACTGACTTTAAATTCCTCGTCCGCCCAGTTTAGACGATAACCCTTTTCAAAAATACCTATAAATTTAGATAATTTAACCAAATCACCTATTTTTAATCCTTTTCCATATAAATTACGATAAACCAATTTTTCATTTTTTTGGTGACATCTATGGGTCGCATTTTAATAGATCGATGATACGAAGATTCATAGGCTTTGATAATGTCTGGAAGTACAGCTATGTAACGGTTGCTATTGCAGGAATGTAGGACAGGTATTTGTGACTCCTTTGTCTTAGTGTTTTAAAAAATCGTTCAGATATGGCTGCCTTCGTCTCAGTGTTTTATGTAGTAAAATGCTTTATGTTGTACTTTTTAAAAACATTCTGGACGTGCTTAGAGGTGAATTCAAGTCCCATATCAGAAAAAATAATTTCTGGTTTTGTTTCCTTAAAAATAGATTCGAATGCTCTACCGATTGTAACAGCATCTTTTTTCTTCACTGGTTTAAAATGAACTCTCTTAGTAAAATTATCTATGGTTACTAATAAAAAATTTATATTATCATCAAATCTAGCTAAAGAATGAACATCCATCAAGTCCACGCTCCATATTTTGTTGATTCCTTTAACTAATATGGGATTCCGTTTAAATCGTCGAATAACAGGCTTGAACAAAGTGTAGGTTTCCTGCGATGATAAAAAATCTTTAATTTGGGTTAACGTTACTTTTAATCCCCTTCTTTTAGCTTCCCTATACAATCTGTCTACCCCACCTAGCCCAATTGGTGAAGCTGGGTCAATATATATCTCTTGTAATCGTTTTTCAATAGAAGTCGTCATTCCACAGTTTAGATACGTCAGTGAGAGATATGTCTAGCTCGTCTTCTTCTTTTTCAGATAACACTCGACCTTCTTCTTCATCTTTTCCTTTCTCTATTTCGGCAAGGTTTTCGGTCATCAGTGACGCAGTCGGGCTTTGGTCACCATTTTTATATCGTTCCATTTTTTTTCACATTTCGTTGGTGTTGTTGTTAGATTGCTTTACGTTTTTGGAGGGGCTGTCCAGGTTGTAATGAACAGCGACCTGAATTTTTTCTTATTACTTTTGAAATAAAGGTCCAGCCGCGCTCCTTTTTCATCAAGCTACGATGATGTTTACTTTCCGTCAGAGCTTCGTGCACGAGCCTGCCTACGTCACTATCTTCTATGACGTTTTGCATATGTATCAAACGACCTTCCGAGTCCCACTGAACTGTACCACTACATAAAATTCTCTCGACACGTTTTTTTATATTTTGGCATGATACCACTCACTATGTCTTCTATCGGTTTTGGTTGTTTAACGTAAGTAGGTGGTGCAGCAGCAGCAGCGACTTGCAACGTCGTTTTCGGTGTGGGGATGGGAGGAACCCTCGGTGTTTTCGATACTAGAGTGGGAAGAACCTTCGGTGTTGGGATGGGGAGGGAATTGAGGCTTAACGGCGCGTCGACAACATGGTCATTAGCACCAACCTCAGTCACAGTGCAGTGGTCTGGGTTGGGAGGGGTTATGATGGGCATCCCCGGTGTTCTCGGTGCAGGGGTGGGTGGGACCCCTGGTGCGGGGGCCCCAGTTGTCCCTGGCCTCGGTGTGGGGGTGGGAACCCCGGGGGCCCCTAGGAGTCCCTCGGGTGGGGCATGGTGTGTCGGAGCTTTAATCATAACTTTCACCGGTTCATCTACCCATTCGGCATCGTAACGTAGGTATCGATTGAGCAATTGGTTATACAATTTCATTTTGGTGTCGTCATCCAATCCATCTTTTTGCATAAATTGACTCATTTCGTTTTCCATGTACTTAAGGGGTGCTACGTAAGGTGACTTGTCCAGTGAAGTTGGTGGTTGGGACGAAAGATACATTTTTTATACATTTTTGGTTCCTTATCCATTCAGCAATCCCGTTATCGCACCTATAATGGGTGGAATTAATACACCTAGGAACGGCAGACCACCCTTCTGTATAAGTTTTTGCTTGGCTTTCGGTTATGATTTCTTGCAGCTAAATTATTTCACCTGATGTTTGTAACGGCATAGTTTAGCTTTCTGGCCGCGGCTTATTTTTACACGGTCCTTTAAAGTATTAAGGGCTGCTAGAGCTAGAACATCGACTAGCTCCGGGCAATTCAACAAAGTGCACTTGACGTCTTTTTTTACTCTTTTACTGGTCAGTAGATGCAGAACCGGTAGAAAATCTTTAACTCTATAAGTTTTCATTCTCTACTAATAGTATGGATGGGTCTTGGAAAATGTTAGACCTAAATCTTAAAATACTCGGTGTTTCCGGTCTTAAGTCCAAAAGTAAATAAGAATAAGGCTCGACTGTAGCAGACTTATAAACCTTCGCTAAATCTGTCCCCGCAAATTCTAATTGTTCGCCTAAAAATTTTATTTGTTTGTAATCTCGTACAGTTTTCATTAATATTAAATAATGCGCCTGGAGACTGAGAGCTCTTAATTGTTTATCGTATAAATTATGCGCAACAATTACTACACTTATACCCCTATGATGCGAGCCTCTGTGTACTATTTCCAATAATAAATCACAAGCTGTACTATGGAGTAAATCATCGATCAGTAATAAACTATTAGGTTGTAATGAACTGTACAAGTCTTCGCTCAGCCCGTAATGAAACGTTACTGGAACTGGCGAAGTTATTTTTAAAGTTTCATAAATAGGCTGTTCCTCAGCGTAACAAAAAACAATACTTTCGGGTGGAGGGAATATAATATTTTGTGAATTTTCTATTAAACTTTTTATCCAGTGTGTTTTTCCTGAAGAAGTTGATCCAACTAACAAAAAGATGGAAGGGGGCTTCAGTCGAACGTCCATTTCTATAAACGCTGAAACTGATCTCATCCCTCTATTTATAGTAGTATGCCCCCCCACCAAAAATAAACACAGCATGTTTCATCATTTTATAAGCTGAAACTGATATCATCCCTCTATTTATAGTAGTATGCCCCCCCCCCACCAAAAATAAACACAACATGTTTCATCATTTCAAAAAAGTTGTTTATTCAGGTTATAGTAATACAAAATTAATCATTTAGTTCTTTGTTAACAATGCTTATACAACAGAAAGTAATTAATCATGAGTTTCTTTGCTAGCTAACAATGCTTTTACATAGGGAAAGTATGCAGCGAATCGTAGAGTAAATGGATCCGTGAGTTCGTAGTGTTTTTCATCATGAGTTTGAATCCATACTGGTAACCGACTCTCGAATGGTAGGATTGATTTATCAGTCTGTGTTAAATCCGCGAGCACTTGATTATCCATCGCCAGGAGATGCTTGAGTCAGTTGACACGCTTGCACTTTGAATTCAATGACTTTATAACCAGAGATTTGTCATTGCGATTTGCGAGTGCAGTAATGCATAGGCCACGAAGACATCATCTGTTACAGGTGTTTTGGTGTTACAGGTGTTACAGGTGTTTACTCGGGCTGTGTAAAACTAAAAAAAAATATTAATATTGCTAAGCACGCACGGTTACATTTGACAAAATTTATTTTTGAGAAGTCAAGACGGTAATACTGTGGGAATGTTTTTCCATGTGTCCCACTGTGCACATAACAAATTTTCACCTTCTAACTAAATACCTAACTGATCCCCTCTGACGTTGAAAATTTGGAAAAATGCAAAAATAGAGCTTAACATGGTTCAATTATTCCAAAATCTATTTTTGTGTAGAAATTAATATGGTAATTGTATGGAAAAGCTGCTCTATTTGCCTCACAGTACACACACCGCATCCACGACAACGCATCCATGGTTTCCACATGGCATGGAGTATCTTATAAATTTGTGACTATTTTTTTCCATTTGGCTGAGCCTAATGAGCATTTCTTGAAGTTTTTTTTATTTGTAATGTTTGCTGTCAGTGGTGGCTCAGTTCTACTGCACGTTGACCAGTCGATCATTTCAACGTAATCAGTTGTATTGGAGTTAACGTTGGCAATCTGAATTGCTGTGGCTTTGGTGTTTTCATCTTTCTGGCATTTATGATTCTTCTGATGCTCAGTTGTTTGATGTGGCTTCGAGAGTCTGTGATCATTGTCAGTAATAGATTTTCAAGGTGTGCGTTGTAAGTGTTACCAACTATTACATTCTGAACTGTCTCCTTTACCTGATCTGGAAACTGCCTTGAGAGTTATATTACCTACCATAAATGTCGGACTCTATGCTGACACAATGGTTTCATTTTAATTTCAAACCACATTGCTGCATATACGTAAATGTTTAGGTGGGCTAGTGGTTTCGATGTACAATCGCAAAAACCTGAGAGCAGTGTTGTCAACCACCTGGGATGGCTTATTTTGTCTGGATTATTGCTTTCCAGGTTGATAGGACAATTACCATCTCTGATAGATCAGAATTGTTGTAAAGATACAGCTGATCAGTACTTAGGTCCTGCTTATTATCTACATTGGGCAATACTGTATGGATTTGTTGATTTTTGATTACTGGCTTTGTTTCAGAATCAGTCAAGTGTGAATCAACAGGTCCAGATTAGGAATACGGGCCTCTTCTGTCACTATCAAGGTTTTGCAAAAGATGTCTTAAAAGGAATTCATTAAAATGCAGCAAGCATATGCTCCCTAAAGAGGTCTCCCGATTTGACTCTCAATCAAACGTATCATACCTCCTTTACACCCGGTGTTCACATTCATCCCATTGCAACCAATGATTGATAGGCTCTTTAGGTCGCCATCATTTGTGTCTGTGCTATCATGGATTCCACGTACAATGTTTTCCAACCGAATTAAGGTGTACATATCTTAGTACTTGCTTTCAGGTTATTGTTTCATAGCTATGTGTTCCTCTGATACAATCACTCGAAGCTTTTCCTTCTGTGTCATAGTTAGATCATTGCGTCCGTCGAAATACAGACCCATTAATAGAAACAACGCAAAGACAAAACAGTTGCTACAAGGACCACACTCATTTCCAACAATTTTCAAGGCCAGAGGGGTCCGGTTAGATATTGAGTTCGAATGCTGAATTTTTGTGTGTGCACTGTGGAGCACATGTAGCAACTTTAACTCATTATTTCCAGTTTGATTTCTAATAAATATAGTTTGGCAAATTGAGCAGTGCTTTGCGATTTTCATGTTTTTTTTTTAATTTTCAAGACCAGAGGGGCCAGAGGGATTGTGATATTGAGTCAGAATGCTGAATTTTCTTGTGTGCACTACGGGGCACATATAACAACTTTTCCACATTATGATCATTTTGATTTCAGATATGTTTTTCAGCCCTATCTATGTGGCCGTAAACCCAGTCACCTCGACTTGGTTTTGACTAACACTGAAGACAATATTTTTAACGTTGATCCCTTGCTGCCTTTAGGCAAGAGTGATCATATTACTATTTCTTTCTCTGTTAACATAAACCATCACGACCCTATTCCTAAACCTACAAGACGAAACTATTCTAAAGCTGACTATACCTTCACCAACAGCATGATTTCATGCATCAACTGGAACTTTGAATTCGCTGAAATTAGTGCTGAGGATGCCTTGTCCATTTTGGACGAATTCCTTTCTGATGTTAAAGAATTTCTCATTTCTATTGCTTCCAGCATGAAGGTTAAATCTTGTCCACCTTGGTTTACCCAAAAAGTCAAAGTTCTCGTCAATAAAAAGAAACGGGATTGGGATCAGTAGCCTAACAGGTAGATCCGACTCCTAACAACCATTCCATTTATGTTGAAGCTAGATCCCATTCATCCGACTCCGTTCTCTCATCCAAGCAGAATTACGAAAACAAACTTCTCTCCGAAAGCAAGAAGAACCCACTTTGCTTTCATTAACAATAAGCAAGCTTCTAAAATCCCTAAGAGTCTCTGTGACTCCAATAGCGTTTTGCTTAAGACTAATTTTGGAAATATTTCAGAATTTAACTCCTTTCTTTTTTTTTTCCATCCACAGTAGCCTAATTACAGTTCACTGTTACTTTGTTTACAGTACAGTCCTTGCTGACTTCAGTATCGTGTTTGCTGAAGTCTTTTCCCATCTTACTGCCCTAAAAACCTCAACTTCTCCTGGTTCTGACGTACGCCATCCATTTCTTATCAAGAGCTGTGCTTCCTCTCTTTCCATCCCCCTTTCAGCCATTTTTGAAATGTATTTCTGAAGGTACTTTGCTAGATGCAAGGAAACGTGCCATTGTCATTCCCATTCATAAAGGAGGTCCCTCTGCTCCCCCAGCTAAAAATATACTGCAGAAAAACTGCAGAAAATTTAAGGGTCTGCAGAAAAAACTGCAGAATTCTGCAGAATTTCTGCACTGTTGTTTAGTCTCAGCAAAGTGAAGATAAAATCTGTAGATATCTGCAGTGTGCTGTTCACTTCCAGCAATCGAAGCTAAAATCTCCAGATTTTCTGCAGTTTGTTGTTCACTCCCAGCAATTGAAGATAAAATCTGCAGATTATCTGCAGTTTCTTCTTCCCCTCTCAGCAAGTGAAGATAAAACCTGTAGACTTTCTGCAGTTCGTTGTTCACTTTCAGCAATAGAAGATAAAATCTGCAGAATTTCTGCAAAGCAAGTAAAGAAAAATCTGCAGATTATCTGCAGTTCACCCTCAGCAAGCAAAGATAAAATCTGCAGAGTTTCTGCAGTTTGTAGTTCACTCTCAGCAACCCAAATATAAAAAGTGGAGAATTTCTGCACTCTGTTGTTCAATCTCAGCTAGGTGAAAATAAAATCTGTAGCATTTCTGCCAATGTTGTAAACTGCAAGCCGAAGATAAAATCTGCAGAATTTCTGCAGTTATTGTTCATTCTCAGAGCTTGGCAGAAACGAATTTTACAAAAATGTATGCAACAATACTCCATAATATAAAATATGTTAGATTATGCAAGTTATCACGTCTATTAACCCTTTAGAATGGGTGTGCCTGAAAAGCGCCCATTCCGTCCACAACAGGAGCACCCGAAAATGCGTCCGCGATGGAAAGTTTGAAAACTTGTAAATGTGGAGATATCCATACAAGGATTAGGTTATTATGGATTCGGAGAATTGGATTTTTATGGATAAAGATGAAAAAATTCGAACGTCCCACTGTCATGCTGACCATATTGAGGGGCCAAAAAAAAGTAATTTTCAGTGAGTTTCAATTTTAAGTAGTTATGATGATGAAGGGGTGCATGGACAAAGGTCTCAAGTAATTGTACACAGTATTGTTTCATTAAAATATTAAAATGTTACTCATTAAAAGGGTTATTCATTAATATTCATGAACCTTCCATAAAACTATAATAAACTTTAGGGATTAAAGGCAGTTGTATTTTTTAATCTGCCAGCACCTAATGAGAAATTTTGTTATTCTGCCTAATAGTTTGAAGAATGTAAGTAGAGACTGATTTCTTTAATTGGCTCTACGTTGCTGCGACTGTACTTGTATTTATAGGAACCAACTTTGTCACACACGAATCCAAGTACTTCATCTCTGAGCTACAGTTTCTTTTTCTTAACGTTTAATGTATGCTATGTACAAAGTCAAGGCCCATTCATAAGGGCCACAGTAGGTACATATTGATTCATCGCATGAACAGTAAATGGGTATTGGTCCTGTCTGCTTTGCAAATAATTTCTCTATATCATCTGAATCGAGCACCTATTATGCTTTTTCATAATTTGCTCTGCCTTACCAAAGTTTCTGTCACAATCTAAATATGTGTGCCAGCAGTTTGTAACTTATGGCCAATATATTTAAATATGCCCTTCAAAACTAAATAATTACAAAGCAAACTAGTCTACATTTCTTATTTTGCCCTCGGCATGAATATGACCACGCAAGAAGATGGTCATGCAACTCATAGTTTCTGCTTAGCTGGATGAATACCGACAAACTGTTTAAGACTTTGTGGCTTCCATGCGATGTCACATTTTCGGTTCGGGTCATCATGGGTGATCATCAGGTATAATGGATGAACTATTGGGATATAAAACCAAAGTTGGTGTAGGTAAAATACTATTGTTGTGCTTAGTTTTGGAAGTGGAATAGTTTGTTGTATGTCAAAGGTAATGTAGCATTTCTGGGGATCTGCTTTCTCATCTTCTCTATCTGTCCTCTCCAAGCTGTTGACGCGCCATTAAGCCTCAACCCCCCCTCTGCATGTTCTTCTTTGTATCTTTTAACATGCGATTTGTTACTGTTTAGTGAGTTGAGACTTCGTATATATAATACTTTTAGGATGTCCAAATGATAGAGCAGTTCTTGGGTAGGAAAAATCAAAATTATTTTAAGAGAGTTCATTGACCTTACTCAAGAATGCAACCAGCTGAAAGCTTTGCATATGGCATTGCCACTTTAGTCAGAATACTGGGTTACCATCTTGGTTTTAAAAATTTCAAAATATTCTTATTGGATTTCCTTACTCCATAGCCTACAGGTTAACAAATTTTGAGTTTTGCTCTGCTTTTATTAAGAGTACAAGACAATATGTATTTTTATCAGAATGTTTAGCTACCAAATATTTGGTAGCTCATTTTATTGGCAGTGTCTCTGCTGCCATAGCCAGGAAATGTGAAACGTTCTAGAATTCAAAGGTGTTCAGTACGCTTAGGGAAGGTAAATTGAGTGCCAAAGGTATTAGGCACGTACTTAACACCTTTGTCCATGCATTTAACGGATGGGTCAGTATGCTTTAACACCTTTGTCATCCAGTATCTCAGTAAATAATGCTCCTAGAGCCTCCATCTTTGTATCAGGGTATATACTACTATATAGCATATTTTGAAACCAATCACAACGGTGATAACTCATTTTAGGAAAAAATGTTGCTGAACACCTTTGTCCATGCACCCCTTCGATTTTGATTGCCGGAAAAATAGGCGTAACAGCACAGCACTAAATACGGAGTAACGATCGTGTAGTGAAACTTTCCGCCCAAAATTAAAAAAGCCTATCTAAATGTATTTTAACTGTTGCTGAAGCAACGTTTTAGGATTACAATACCTTGTGGTTGACAGCAAACGAAATTTTATAGGACAGTTTCCCTACTACGAAAGAAATTCTCCGTTAAATTTTGGCCACGTTTGTCCCAGAGCCTCGATATCAGCCGGGCGTCCAAACCGTATACAAATTACGGAAACGTGAGTGGCGCTTCAAGATATTTAACGGTCACTGCAATTGATATATGATAACAAATGACTGCCTTTGGAGGTAGGAAATCATTATAATCACGTTTTATGGTAATTAATGTATTGTTGATCGCAATTTTTTTGGTGAAAGTCAGAAATTAATATTTTAAGTAGAAATGTTGACAGCGTACACCATGCCCAAACCCACATCATTTTTTAAAGTTGTCTGTAACAGTTTTGAAATTCTAATAAAAAAAAAACCACAACACAACTTTACGTTTTTTTTTACATTTTTTTTCACAACTGCTGCTAAAACTAAAAAGTGGATCTAAAAACCTTTGAAAAAATGAAGCAAACTTCTTTCCTCCATTTCCAGGGTGTGAGACGATTTATTTATATAAGCCAGTCAGCTTTTTTTTTGGTTCTTTTTAATTGCTAGTCCTGACTATAACCAAATCCAGCCTGACTGCCGTTCTTAAAGAGATAATTTTTATCTACTTGTTTATTTGTACTTTCTTTGTACTTTCTAAAGAAGTTTTAAGCCTGCTAACATGTTTTGCAAAGGCAGTTAGGACTATGGAAATTATAGCTGTTTTTCAAAGTATGTTTATTGGCTGAAAAGCTGAAGATGAAATCTGCAGAATTTCTGCAGTTTATTCACGCTCAGCAAGCTGAAGGTAAAATCTGCAGATTTTCTGCAGATATTGCAAAATAATGTTATGTTGTTTCACTTATTAAATTGTGAATGTGTTTGGGTGGAACTAAAAAGGGTTGTAAGTATGTAGAACTAATTATGGCAATTGACTGTTTAAAGGCACGTTAACATTTACATTACTTTATTTGATATGCTCATACTACAAAACCTGGGCCCATACAGATTACGCTTAGAGATTGGCTAGGTATATAAAGTTGAATTGCAACTTTCAGTATTGTAAGTAACCTAAGAGTATAATGATATCATGTATTGAGTAGACGTTGGTATGAATAATGTCTATAAATTTCCTTGATTCTAAAATGGCAGCTGAAATGACTACTAAGGTTTCGAAAGTGATAATTTTTTTTGCTCTAGTTTCTCTTCTGCAGAAAAACTGCAGGTTAAAATCTGCAGAAAAACTGCAGTTTCAAATCTGCAGAAAGTGGCCAAATAACTGCAGATTATTTCTGAAGTTTTTCTGCAGATTTCATCTGCAGTTTTTCTACAGAATTTTTTTTAGCTGGGCCTCCTTCCACCTACAGGCCCATTAGTCTCCTTCCATTTTTTTTCTAAGGTATTCAACAAATTTCTACACAAGTACCTCACTAAATGGCTTAATTCGAACTATCCTCTACATAATTCGCAACACAGATGTCACAAGGATAGGTCTTGTCTTTCAGCTTACTGAGTGCTTACTTAGATATGAAGCTGCCCTGTGACGTTGTTTATTTCAACTTTTTAAAAGCTTTTGATTGTGTTCTCCACTCAATACTTTTTTTCAAAACTTCATACCGCTGGTATCCCTGCTTTTCTCTATAGTATCCTCTTCACTTATTTAAATGACTGTTAGCAGGGAGTATGATCGGGATCTACTCTTTCTGACTGGGCATCTGTCCCTTATGATGTTCCACAGGGTTCTGTTTTGGGCTAATTTCTATTTCTCTTCTATATGCAACGTGAACTTACTCTTTTCTGCACTGAGTCAACCAAAATGGGCTCTCTTTGAACTATGCTAAATGCAAGATCATACACGTTTGCAACAATGATCCTAAATACAAATACTCCCTCGGTGCTATGATTCTCCAGTCCGTTACCGAAATAAGTGACCTGGGAGTCATCGTTGATTCTCACTTAAAATTTCATTCCAAGCTCTTGCTGCTGCTTCTAAAGCTAGACGTACTGGTAATTTTATTCTCAAGTATTTCACTTCAGCTATTCCTTCCATGTTAAAACTAATTATCACCACATACTATTTAAGACCCCATCTTGAATACTGAATCCCAGCATGGGGACCATTTTATCAGAAATCCTATCAACTTCTTGAATGTACCTTTCAGTATTTCACCAAAAGTTCTGTCAAGCTGACAAACACTGACGTGTCTTGGTCTTACTTCCCTTAGTACTCGCATTGACCATGGTGACCTTTCATCTTGTTTTCAAGATTTTCCATGGCTACGATACTCTCTCATTTAACACCTTCTTCACCCTTGCCCACTTTAATTTTACTTGTGGTCACAGCCTCAAATCTCTCAAACGCAAGGAAGGGCATTTTTCACCGAAAGTTGTCAGTCTGTGGAATGGACTGCCGCAAGCCATCGTCAGTGCATGCAGTGTTGATAACTGGAAATTTTCTTTTGACACATGTTTTCATTTTTGTGTTTGCTTGTGCACTAGTGGCTAATCTGCCTTTGCCGTTACCCCCTTTAATTAAATTTAAATTAGATTACTTACTCGTTATTGAAGAATAAGTGGTTGACAGTAAGAACTATTACAATCCTAACAAGACTGTTAGCTAGTCTTCAAGTTATATTTTACTAAATTAAACAGCTTGACAGACGGCACGTTCTACATACTGGAAGTAAGTATACAAGGATGGAACACATGGTATAGAGTTCCAAAGGGCGTATCAGCTTGGTTTGGGTTGAAATGAACCTACATGAGTTTTATACGAATAATGTCGTATTATTAGCTGAATTGACACCCTTCTACTATTGTAGATTGCATTTGTAGGGTGTTTAAGCATTAATATATTGTTTAAACGGGACGGAAAGACAATGGGCTCGAGATTGGTTAAATAAATACGGATGCAATCCGATTTATGTTGCCTTTTGGACTTATATGTCAGACTGTCTGAGCGGGGAATCAAACCCAGAACCTTTGATTTAAAAGGTCCTGGGTTCGATTCCCCGCTTAGGCAGTCTGACATATAAGTCCAAAGGCAATGTAAATAGGTTTGCATCCGTATTTATTTAATTATTATATTGACTTTGACAAGACTAGACACGTTCGAATTTGTCCTGATGTCAATTTTGGAGCTTGGCCTTCTGAGTCATCTTGTGGGCATCACCATCCTGGAATGCGCAGTGCATACTGGAACTGGCGAGGGTCTGTATGTATTAATACTAATTACGGGCTATCACCCCAACACCTCCTTCTAGCATGTCTCTCCTGGTCAAATTTATTTTAAACTATTACATTTTTCCATCCCAGCACAAAGGGTAGCGATTTCAGCTAGTCATGAGGATTTCCAGGGTTTAATTAGGCAGTTGGGGCAGTTGCTTATGCTTTCTATCTAAGATTAGTGTATTTTGTATACTCACAAGGTCCATCTTTAATGTTGGTAGTCTCTTTTGTTAAAAAAAAGTAATGCAAACATCATGCATCATATTGGATTTAACGTTTATCTGTCAAACTTCGAGATCTGCCACACTATCCTAAGCTAGGAGAGATGTGCTCTCAGAATAAGGGAAAAGGAGCAAGAAACAATTTCATGCGAACCACTTAATGAAAATCTAATATGATACTACAGGAAAAATCCTTGGTTAGACAGCATAGCAATTCTTAGATTGTGTTACTAACATAGTTGCATAAGAGAAACTGAAATAATACGATTTCACAGAGAAGCACTTAGGTGAGCCAAACGAGGGTCTCCTTTTTAAAGATCGGAAAGTATCACCCAGTTTAGAACATGTTAGCATGAACTATGCTTTACTAGCATTCAACTTTACCAATGGCGAAGACAACATTCTAGAATGTTATTTTTGGTTCTTTCAAACAACTTAAGCTGAGGGCTCGAATATTTACAGGTTGGCTACTTTTTAAGGTCAATTGTTTATAGAATTACCACCAAATTCAGTGCTTTTATTAAATTTTCTAGTGCTACTCTTCCCATTGGTTATGAACTCACTTCATTTAATACAGTTTTACTAAATCAACTTCTCTTCCTGTCGTTGTTAAAGTTCATATCTCTTTCTTGCTGTTTTTTTTTGCTTGGTGAACTGAACTCCTAGCTTTTCATGCTGTGAGTATGTCACTATTGCATCTAGTGACTTTTTTTTAGGAAATTATAATTTTTAAAATATATATATATATAATATATATATAATTATATATATGTATATATAATTTATGGTTTCAACAAGGAGAATGTCAATGCAAGGTTAATTGTAAAGTTTTGTGTTCTTGGAGGGTTGCAGGGAAAGGAGTTCATCTATTAGCTATGATTGCCCTAAAATGTATTTTGTTTCAATCCATTTCCCATTAGAAGAGGTAGGATTGAGGTTTAGTGGCGCATCGACAACTAGGGCTTTAGATCCAGTCTCAGTCACTGTACATTGGCCCAGAATGCCACTGCACCACGCATTACAAAGCTTTTGATGAAACCCCAAATCTAGACCCCAAATGTCAAATCCCAAACCCCAAATCGTATATCTGTGCTACCTGAAAAATCCCGAACAGGAAGACAGAATCACTGCCAGTTGACGCACGATGCCACACAGACGGCAGAAATGGCAATGAACACCATCAAGATGGTGACTTTCAACACGAGCGTGATGGACCATGAGTGGCCGGTGACACCAATGACATTCATGGGGGATAACCCCTCTCAAAAGGAAGTAATGTGTAAGGTTGGTGTAACCAACACAAAGGGGATAACACCACCTCTTCCTGGCAACTGTGGCGACAAGCCGAGTGCCATTCTTGGAAATTGTCTCTAATAGCCCTCAACTAAATGCCGCATTGCTTGTCTCACAAGAGTTTCAAAGCAGCTAGCATTCTCAGACATGCAGCTGGAAAGGTGTCCGAGGTAACATGGCACAGCACACTGACGAGATTACCTGAACGGGACCCTTTCACTGCCGCATCAGTGTGCTCAATCCCAGCCACAGTTTGAGATAGAATACTGGATGATATTCTATTTCCAACTGTTGGTTTACAGTGTCGGAGTAGTCACCTACTATCTGGCCACTACCATCAGGTTTAAAAACCAGCACAGTGGGAGTTGCCCATGCGCAACATTCCACTGGCTTTAGAATACCTTCCTTTACCAGACTGTCTAATTCTGCCTCGACATTCTGTCTAATTGCGAAAGGTACAGGTCGCGGCTTGCAGTATTTCAGTACTGCATGAGGCTTTAACTAAGTTTGAGCTTTAAAATTCTAGAAAGTCCCCAATCCAGGTGAAAATAAATCGGGGAAAACGTTCAAAAATATCTGTTTCAGAAATGGTGTTAACTTGGATGGGTGTGAAACTTTTTATTTCTGTGTTAGCAGCAACTAGGTTCTTTCAAAAAAAAATTGTTTAATGCCATCGTCTAAAGCCTCTAGCCAGACAATACCCATAACAGGTTTACTGTTACCCAGATAAATTATGGCTGTAAACTTTGCAGTTTTACCATGAATTGTGACTGACAGTTCACATTCTTCAACCAGTTTTGTTATTCCCCTTTCCCAAGAACGAAAGTGTATGCCTGCCGGTTTTAAAAGGACAGCTGAAAAATAATTACGGTACCATTATTCAGGCAATAAAAACAGTTCTGTATCATTGTGCACTGCTAAGGCAGTCTGTGTCCGTTCATTTCTGCAGTTGAATTCCAGCTATCAGCTCTAACTCGCGTGAAATTTAGAACATTAATTGGAGTTACTGTATCTATTTCAAGTTCAGAGTCTGGACTTTGTTCATAGTCATAAGTATCCTCCTGCTCGGTTTCAGAACTACAGGATTCTTCGACCATGTGGGCTATCTTAGAATATTTATAATTCTTACTGTTACTTTTTGCCACGACTGTTTTTGGCAAAAGGTTTTCTAGTGCTATTATTTTGCTCCTTTTTCATGTGGCACACCCGAGAAAGATAGCCGCCGGTTTTAAAGGTACAGCTGCAAAATAAGTACGGTACCATTATTCAGGTAATAAAATCAGTTCTGTATCATTGTAAACTGCCAAAGTCAGTCTGTGTCCGTTCATTTCTACAGTTGATTTCCAGCTATCAGCTCTAACTCACGTGAAATTCAGAACATTAATTGGAGCTACTGTATCTATTTCAAGTTCAGAGGCTGGACTTTGTTCATAGTCATTAGTATCCTCCTGCTCGGTTTCAGAACTACTGGATTCTTCGACCATGTGGGCTTTCTTAGAATATTTATAATTCTTACTGTTACTTTTTGCCACAACCCTTATTGGCAAAACCCTTTTTGGCAAAAGGTTTTCTAGCACTGTTATTTTGCTCCTTTTTCATGTGGCACGCCCGAGAAAGATGGCCGCCTTTTTTACACGTTGAACACGTATGCTTTACATACTTACAGGACCTTTTTACGTAACCCAAGTACCCACAACAATAGCAGGATTTATCTGTTATCTTTTTTGGATTGAAATGTAGGCCTACTTTTGTGACCTTATGAGCTACCATGCCCTGAAAGTGTGAAACCTTTTATCAGTTGCATCCGGGGTAAAGCCAATGTCACTGCACTACTATAAGTTACTTTGTCAGGATCCTGTTGTAAAATCTGACATTGTATCTCGACGCCCAGGATCCATGCCACGAATATGTCCCTCAGCATTACATCCAGGACCAAACATTAGATGTGATATAATTGCACTGTAAATTTAACTTTTTTAAGTTTCTCCGACATAAGTAGCTATGGATTCAGAATTAGCTTGATCACTTTTTTGAAATGTAACCCTTTCACATAAATAATTTCTCTTGGGGCATTGGTTGGCGTCTGGCAAATTATTAATTATTTTCTGGTAAAGATTGACGTAACAGGTGCGGCTGGCACACATACATTGTGAAACAAAGCACATGTTTTTACGTAAATGTTTTTAAGAAAAATTCGAACTCGTTTGTCCACAGGGACATCATAAGACAGTGAAATTTATAACTACTTTCTCATAATACAGATTCCAAGGCTCAACTTGGGAATCAAACTCGCTAAGTCTTTTGTGTCCCAAACTAACACTTGAAGAGGACGGAGCAGGCGGAACTTGATTTCCACCCAGCCTGGTGGGAGAACTTGATTTCAGCCGCACTAACCCTATATTACAAGTATGAGGCATGACTATGTCACTTGCATTCTGTCAATTAACTATTTTCTGATAATACTTGATCCTCTGTGAGAGTTTTGTTAAAAGTTTCACTAAAATCAATAGCTGAAATTTTAAAACTAATTTCAAAATAAATTCTCACTAGATTTCCCTTTTAACAATTTTAATCAACTTTTAACTGTTTGTAAATTTAGCCACTTGCCAAATATTTAACAAATTATTTACCTCAATATGCAAAATCACAGTTTTTATGACCCTGTAAATTGTTAAACCCAAATCATTGTTCAATTGATCAGGAAAAAAAGTACAATTTTAGATAATAGTCGCACAAATTATCTAGACTCTTTTAAATTGCTTATATTTGATCAAGTTACACACACAATGATAAGTTTTACTACTACATTTTGCGTTTTTTAAACAGTTTTACACTCTACAATGTAGCCTACTCTTAAATTGTCGTCTAAAATTCAAGAAAAATTCTGTAAGTTTTATTTGGCCAGCTATGGCACTCTCAGTTTCCAGCGCTAATGAAAACTGATAAATTAAACCTTTTACTCTGTATCCATTTTCTACCCAACTGGTCCCAACAACAACGTTATGCCTATTTTCACTAAGACTTGGGGCACTCTTTGAATCAATTATTCTCTTTGAAAGGCTCAAAACTTTGCGTTGTTATCTACTGAAAAAGTGTGTTGCCAGTTGCCATAAAATAAAGTATCTTAGTCAGTTGCCATCAAATAACATTCTTTTAAAATAATGCATGAATCACACGTTGACCGTTCACTAAGCTCGACGTTATTCAAGTAATGAAACGTTAACTTTAACATAAACTCACCACTTGATGGTTACAAATAATTCTTTCAATAGAACTACTATTTTACGGGAAGAACTCTAGGCCTATAACAATTTGTACATTTGTAGCCTATTTTAGCTGCTGCTTACTTGAAGTTTGCAAACTTATACCTTTATAAATTGTTTTTAATTTTACAATTTATACACATTTTTAGCTTTGTAGCCATAATATTTCAAACTTGTAAACTTTTAAGCCTGGTACTCACTGCTAATTTTCCGCCTGTAAATTGTCGTTTTTGAACCTGTCAAATTCATCATTTTGGTAGCAATTTTACAACTGAATAGGTTTCTGTAAGTTTAAACTTTAAATGTAACAATAAATGTCTTTATAGCTGAAGAAATGGGTAATTATTTCCAGTTGTCCCCCATTAGGCACTAATTGGTTTCACAGCCCTACAAGCTAACTCACACTTCTAAAATGGTTCAAACACAATAGAATAAAAGAATTATTTCTACGATAGCAATGGGTGGCAACTGAAACAACTTTACAACAACCAGTAACGGTCCGAATGTCTTGCAATCCAACTGTCGCTTCAAATGGCTCTTGCACAGAAAATTTCTAGTGTTTCGTTCTTAGCCAGAGAGTCCACTGACTTTAACCAGCCGATGACAGAAATACCTGTTGCGACTATGTGAGCCAGAAGAAAAGTGTTACTAAGTCTCCCCAGCAAGCAAAAGTTCTAGGTGCTGTTATATTCTGTTCTCAGCGTGCAAGGCAGCATACAAGCGGTAACAAAGACTAAAAATTAGCCATGGTCTAAATTAATAAATTATTTGACACTCCACGGTCGCCACTGCAATGTTAGCTAAGTTAAGCTAACACGTAAAAACTAGCTATCATTGCAGGAGTACTAGCCCCTTCCCAGCGTGTTAAGTTCAATGAACAGCCAGGGCTTGTGTGGCACAAGGGGGATTGAGGTTTAATGGCGCGTCGACAGCTTGGTCATTAGCGCCAACCTCAGTCACAGTGCAGTGGCACAATGTTCAGCCTTTTATGCCTGTTCAGCATTTTACTGCCTTTTATGGCTTTATTGATCCCATGAGGGAGCCACCAAGAAGGTGGTCCTCAATCAAGTTATATGGAGGGCTACACAATGGAGGTACAATGGAGGCCCAAGGGGCCAACCATTGCAACTACAGGAGATGTGCTTCCATTACGGATGCAGGCCCCTAATGTTGGACACTCCAAGCAACCTTAACCACCCAGCTATCATTGCAGGAGTACTAGCCCCTTCCCAGCGTGTAAAGTTCAATGAACAGCCAGGGCTTGTGTGGCACAATGTTCAGCATTTTATGCCTGTTCAGCATTTTACTGCCTTTTATGGCTTTATTGATCCCATGAGGGAGCCACCAAGAAGGTGGTCCTCAATATAGTTATATGGAGGGCTACACAATGGAGGTACAATGGAGGCCCAAGTGGCCAACCATTGCAACTACAGGAGGTGAGCTTCCATTACGGATGCATGCCCCTAACGTTGGACACGCCAAGCAACCTTAACCACCCTGCGTCTGCCTCTCCACATGTCTAGTTAAAAACAATTGGCCAAGCAGGACTGGATCACACAGTATGCAATCACACAGCATACTGAATGAATAGCTGCTGACGGCGAAATGCCAAATGCGGCTCCAGGGCTTCACTACTGGCGAAGACTGAAACGCCCCAGTCGTCAGATGCAGGCAACTGTCATGCAAATTGTCCAACCTCTGGAGAGTCGAGTCACTAGCTGAATCATAGACCATGTAATTATAATCAAGTTTGCTATGGACAAGGCGCTGTGTAGAGGTGCTACATAGCAGTAAGATCTGCATCTCACGAAGTGCCAAAAGAAACCGTAAAAATGTTACCCACTGCAAAACAACCCAAGAAAGCCAGGACAACTTAGGGCCTGCAGGACCACAGGAATCTGTGCCTGTCCCACGTGCAAGCAAGGATATGGATGCAGTGTTCGTTGACCGCAAAAGTAGAGACTTGCTGTTTTGTACAGAGATATCTGGAAACCATCACTGACGGCCCAGCTCTGGACTTTTTTTTATTACCAGCAAAGCTGCAGCTTGCAGGTATGCCTATGAGCTGCACGAAAACAAAGGCCAAAGTCATCAACAAAAAATGACTGGCAACAGTAACTTGTTGGCACTGGGGTTGATTGGAATAACAAAAAGGATAACACTAAGAATAGACCCCTGACCCCTCGTACATGCACACGCGTAACTTGACGCGCATACAAGCAGACACAGAAAAGAAGGCAGCGCTGGTGTGTCCACGATCACGCGTAAAAAGGGGTGAGAATGACCGACCGACTTAACCTATTTACGAATCCCTCTATTGAATACCCAGTTTCGTAGTAGCTAGGGGGCATAAAAACCCGTCCTGCCGCGTGGCTCACGCGGAAAAGTTGAGCCTATGCCAACTCCAACGCGCTGCCGATTCGCAATGGATTATGGGTAAGCGATAGGGGAGAAACCAGTATTCTTTTCTGCGTTCGCGTCTACGCGCGTAAAGTTACGCGTGTACATGTACGAGGGGTAAGGTACATCATTCTCCACAGAACAAAGGTTGGAAAGAAATGTCCGTTATGTTAGTGAAAAGAATAGTAGGGGGCATTTGTGATATAGCAGAAACAGACACCCCACCCACCCCAAGGTCAAACTAGGTCGTGGTGACGGTCAAGGTTATACCGGGTCAAGGTCAAGTTCGTCAATCTGAAGGATGGTGGGAAAGTGCCATTTGCTACATTTTTTCGTTTTCGTCAATCTGGAGCAGGGCGGAAAAATTGCTTTTTTTTTTACCTTTTTGAAATCTTTTGCTACCTTTTAGTTTTCGTTGATCTGGTGGAGGGTAGAAAGTGCTTTTTGCTACCTTTTTACATCCTGAAAGTGCGGCCTTAGCCAAGTTGTGACACCGGGTCAAACCGGGTTGCCGAGTCATCCCCCACTTTTTAGTTTTCGTCCATCGGGAGAAGGGTTTGGAAGTGCTTTTTGTTACCTTTTTGCATCCTGGAAGTGCGGCCATAGTCAAGATGGGTACCAGATCACCGGGTCATCCCACACTTTTTAGATTTCGTCAATCTGGAGGAGGGTGGGAAAGTGCTTTTTATTACCTTTTTTCATCCTGGTAGTGCGACCGTAGCCAAGATGGGTCACCGGGTTGAGGGGGGGGGAATGAGGCTTAATGGCGCGTTGACAGCTTGGTTATTAGCGCCAACCTCAGTCACAGTGCAGTGGTCTGGGTTGCCACTGCACCACACATTACAGAGATATTATTCAAACCCCTAATCTAAATCTCATCAGACATCTGTACCTCCTGCAAAAATTGAAAAACACCGGACAGGAGGACAGACTTATCGCCCAATTGACGCGCAATGTCATGCGGAAGACGGAAACGACGACGAACCCATTAAGATGGCGACAATCAACAAGGAAGTGCCAGACCGTAAGTGGCCGTCGACACCAATAACATTCAGGAGGGTCAACCCCCCGCAAAAGGAAACAGTGAGTAAGTCGGGTGTGACCAATGCGCAAACGGGCCAACACAACCTCCTCACGGCGACTGCGGCGACACGCCGAGTGCCATTTCTCGACGGTGCCCTTAATAGCTAGTAACTTATTACCGTCCTGTCCGGGTTGTGGTCAAAGTGGGTCGAGGTCACCCATAGCAGAGGGCCTTTTGTTACAAAAATGTGTCTTTTTGCTACATAAAAATGTCCTTTTGCTACATGAGTCCTTTTGTCAACTAAATATGTCCACCACCAATCGCGAAGGTCACGTGCCCGAAATTGACATCATACAAGGGGCAGTGCGGGTGCTTCACGAGTATTCGCATTGTAAGAGCTCTCAAAAGCTTCCGGAGCGTGAAAATGACGAATTAGCAACAGTATAGAGGTACCAAAATTGGGAGGGTGGATCCCCAAATCCGGAGGGGTAGTACGAGTGCTTCGTGAGCATTCGCATTGTTAGAAATCTCGAGTGCTTCATAGTGTAAAAAAATGATGAATTTGAAATATTTTTTGGAGAGGTTCCCAAAAAACTGGAGGGGTCGCGCGAGTGCTCCGTGAGCTATCACATTATAACAACTTTAAAAAAACTTCAAAGCGTGCAAATGGCGAATCGAAGGGGGTAGTGCGAGTGCTCAAAAAGCATTCACATTGTGAGAATGACGCATTAACAACATTCCTGGGTCTCAGGAGTGTGAAAGCATTATGAGCTTTATATTGTGAGAACTCTCACGAGTGCTTTACAGCCTGACGAATTAGCAACATTAGGGAGTCTGCAAATCAGATACCCTAAAAGTTGCTATTATGAACTTTTGCGTATTGAAAATATTGTACATCGATGTACTGAGCTTAACATAAGTACCGGTTTCCAGGTAGGTACACGGTCCTTTTTTGTATTTTACAAGCGGTTCACCAGTAGGTCCCTACTAGGCCTAATCCACAATGCGGGTTTTATTTTATTTACATGTGGTTACTCTTCCTGAGAAGTCCTATCTACGTGGTATTCAAGTGCAATAAATTACGCTCCATGCTCGTCATTTGGCTGATCTTTCTTTCTTTTCGTTATCTGTCTCGTTTTGTAGAAACTTCCTTTTAGCTGCAGTTTTTGTTGGTAATTGCTCTTTTCTCTGCACCTCGTTTCTTGAGCATGCGCTTTGCTTTTATAAACAGCTTTTTTGCTAATCTCTCTTTTCTCTACTCTTCGGTTTCTTGAGTGTGAGTTTTGCTCTTACCAGCAGCGTATTTTTTCACTCTCTCTTCTCTCTGAGCTTCGGTTTCTCCAGCTTGAGCTTCGCTTATGGAAGTGGCAATTTTCTCCAATCTCTGCTTTTTCAGGGCATGACGAGGCCCATCTTTCTCGTTCCAATTCTCTCTTTCCTATTTTGCGCTTCTCCTCCCTCACCGAAGGATCCTCCAACCTTTCGTGATTGTTCTCCAGTATAGAGAATCTCTGAGCCGCGTTCTCTTTTTTTTCGATTTCTTCCCCTTGTTCACGTTTTCCTCTTCCTGCAGTTTGAGCACTTTACTCTCCTTTTCCTCTCCCTCTTCGTCACGCATCATGTCAACATCTGAGTCAAAGGCATCCTTGTACTTTCTCCACGCGCTCGAGTCGTAGTGGCCGATAGCTAGGGTCTCTTTGCCATTTTCGAAGAGCAACCTCTTGTCGCCGTATGGCGAGGGGCGGGATTCTGAAACTTTCACCGTACTCAATCCATGTCCGACATGGGAAATTTTCGCCCAAGTACCATTTTGTGCGGGTGTCATCGATTTCAAGGCGGATTTGTAATTGTCGAAGGACAAGTGTTTCTTGACGAACGATCTCTGGATTTCGCCTTTTTAATGGTCTCTTTTTTCCATGTTTTGATCGTGTACATCTTCACTCTCAGTCCCACAAACTCTTGGATGGGTACGCCGCTCATCTCGTCTTTCATCTTTCTCAGGATCTGCTTATTCGAATCTGAGAAAAGAGGGTGGTCTGGGGGTAATCGCTTGTATCGAAACGACCTTAGTTCTCGAGCATGTCCTCGAACACGTAGTCAGTTTCAATTCGGTAGCAAAGGCTGTCCGTGTCGGTGAAGAGAAGCTTTACTTGTTCTTCGTTCTTTTGTCGAATAAACTCCCAATGGAAATCGTACATCGCGACTTTAGACAGTTTCAAAATGGAGAATCCTGAGTAAGTAGGGAGATCGCACCAAATGCTTCGAATACGCCAGTTTGATCTAAAGTAGGTTTTCATTCAAGATCTTGAAGGAGTCGGCGTGGGGTTGGGACACGTATTTCAATGCCCTCTTAGAGTCGGTGCATAGCTTGACGTCGAGCCAATGTTGTTTGTTTTCCACGGTTTTGCAAAAAACCGAGTTATTCAGGAGCTTAAATTAATCCTTCTCGAACGGAGCGGTCGAAGCTTGCCTTTTTTCGGTGTTGAAGTCGATGCACTCCCTTATCTCTGGTTTCTGGTTGAAGGCAAGGACTCTTCGGATGCGGCGGAGAACTAGCCCATGCCTCAATCCCCCCCCTCTAAAGGAGTGCTACCCCCTCCTCTCACCCAGTACTAGCACCACTGATCCCGGGCCACTAAGGATACGGTCATGAAACCCCGTTCATGGTTACATTATAAGTTTTATCACTTTACCAGTTAAATGAAATTCTTATTGCATCCTGCTAGACTTATTACAGGATATAGAGATATAACCCATAGGGACCATTCATAAAGTAAGATACATCACGCTCTGGGGTGGGGGTAGGGGAATTCAGTTCAGTGTGAGAAAACGGGAGAGGGGGCTGTCAAAAAGGTGACGTCACACTTTTATATTTTTTATACCTTTTTTTTGCCAAAAACATTTAATACTCGCGCTGTGGGTAAGTGACGTGATCAGATGGCAGAAAAATAAGTAGCTGTACTAGCTCTTTTTTTCGTCCACAATACAAGGATGTTGCTATGGCCTAGGTGGTCTGAAATAGAGGAAATACCAATGACAGAGCGTCAATACATTCCTAAACTGAAAAACAACCTAGCCAATTCTAAGAACGCTTTCCTAAAGTGTACTGTAACTCAAAAAAGTTACCATTCTGACGTCGTATCATTGGCTATGGGGAGCTTGGGCTCAACGTTTGGCAGAAGTGTTTAGTCATGGTTGTACTCCAGTATTAGCCATGTATTGCAAGAAAAAAGCAAATGCGACTCGGTTGTACAGTATTTCCGATGAAACCACTGATGATTAGGCTGATTTGTATTGTTGTTTTTTCTGTAGTTACAGCCGAAAAGAATACCAACTGAGGTGCTACCTCTCTTTTCCTTATAAAAGTTTGTGAGTGGTAATTAGACAAGTTGAAAATGTCGATTATGGCGTGTTTGTAGTTGGTAATTTTTAATTCGTGGTGGAGATTGCTTATAGCTCATGACAGAAAATTAAGCTGTTTTTAAGAACTTTGTACAGGACCACATGTTTGCGTTCCCTGAAAAAATTGTGAAGGAATGGGGGTGCAATCAGGATGATTTACTTTTTTTAAGAGGATATGAGTACGAGTGGCAAAATGTGACCAATTGGCCAAAATTAGTGTGACGTATACTTTATGATTGGTTCCGAAGCTAATAAAAACACCAGACAATAGTAGAAAAATTCACCTAAAACAGCCAGTATATAAGCATGAAGAAACGCTCTTGATTGACTGTAAGTTCACACTGTCACTAATAAAATATTGTGTTTGTAAAAACCATTGAATATTTTAAGGTATCATTTACCAGCTGCAATAATCTTTCTGTAGACACAGTTACACATTAATTGCACCTATACTCTTGTTTTGCTGAAGAAAAGCTCGGCCTTAAACCGTCTAACAACCCTCTTTTTCATGAAAGTAATTCGATACACGAGATGTGTCGTCGAGACAAACTTGTCGTCATGACGTAATACAACGAGAGCCATACGAGATATAGCTGCTACAATAAACTTGGAAGCGATCGTAAACGTTTCGTGTCAAATACATAATATTTACATCCAGGTGACGATTTTGTGTTGTCGGTGTCTCTCGTTTTTGAAAACAACACCAACTGCATCACCCATCAGTGTGAAGTACTCATACTTAGGCGGCGAATAGCCTGTGTAATGAAAGAAAAATATACTACTACAAAAATGTGCAGCACAGCAATGCTTGGTTCTTAGTTCAGCGTCCTAATGCATTGGGTTCAATGCTGTGTGACTTGCCAGCAGACAGATAAATAATTGAAATCCTTTTCACAAACGACTCGATAATTGATAATCTTTTTTACATGGACACGAACACAGCTACAGTTTTAACAATTACCTGGTTATTGTTAAAACCTAGATTTTAATCTATACAACTTGAAAATTGGTTCATTGGTTTGATCTCAACCTGAGAGTCCCAATAAACGACAACAATAACAACAAGAAATGGCTATACAGTGGATGCTGAATGGCTCAATTGTTGTCGTTAAAATTTTTAATGCAGTGAAATAGTTACGACACGACCCCAAAAACCGAATTTCGTTGGTCTATGTCAATTCTAGGTGAAACTATAGAACTTAAATTTTGACGTTTAATATGGATGTTCTTGCTGAGACTTACCATCAGCGACGCACATAATTAATGAATATTAAGCAATTGATTTTTCTAAGATTATTATAAAATAACCCAAAAGGAACTGAAATGGGTATTGAAGCACTAATAAAATAAAACAGCAAATTAAATGATATCACACCCCAAATCTGGACTTCCAATATTATTTGATTATTTTGGTAGTATTTTTGGTAATATTTTTGGTAGTATTAAGCAGATGAAGTATTAGACAGCTCCTGCTAATAGCTCCTCCAAATTCCGATGTTTTGGTTGTTCCTGTACCAGTGTTGCATTTCTGGGTGAGTTGGTGGAGTGCATGAATACCTTGTGCATACTTTGAGCACTTTTGGAGGTGTGGGGATTGTGTCGAAACTCTGAAACAATCATTGAAAACACTGTGTTTACTTTTGAACTATGGAGGCTGCCATTTTGCTTTTGTATTGGGTAATTGGATTCTGATAGTGGCAGTTCAAGACCAGCTCCAGGACAAACTTAAGTGATTTTTTTTTTCGGCAGGTTTTGAACCGGAGTCGTTCATGGGGACGCTCAGACCACCTTCCCCTCAAGGATTTAATTTTTGCAACCCTTTTTCGCCACTTTTTCGGGGTTTCTTCCGGGACTTCGATGAAGTGGTATTATACTGCGTGCAGTAATTTCGGACAATACTAACTTGAGCTTAACCACTTCACTATCTAGGTGTTTGTTCATCACTGTTCTGAAAACTGGCTATACACCCGCAAATCTTGCTACTATAATACAAGAAGACATGGAAATTTCTGGCCTTAACACCTGTAAAGGGAAATCCCCGAATCACTCTTTGTCAAGATCCGAAAAAAAGAAGAAATCAGTCTTCGTTACTGTATGAAAGCAAAAAAATAAAAAGATAAATAAAACCCAGGCTTCAAAGGGTAAAAGAAGAGACCAGGAACAATGTAATAAACGTACTGCAAGCCACTCGTGTGCAAGCTCTACCAAGAAAGTGATTTCTACACCAATTGCGGCCTCAAACCCAAGTTTCTCAGAAGATCTTATAACAGACTCCTCTTTAAGCATTCCTCTTAACTCATCAATTGACAGTTTGTGTTTGTCGGAACTTACTGAAGACTCCCATAATATTGGAGCAGAACTTCTTGGTACCAAAATAGACCAAACTAATAATGACATAAGTAAATCCACTGTTGTTGATCTGGAGACTACTGTCCTAAACTTACAAAAAGATATAGCACATGTCAAAGAATTAATTTCCATCGATAGACTCGAACATGAGTTTGACATAAATGTTTTAAACCGCTCGTTAACTAGTCTAAGTGTTGCGGTGTCCGAGTCTCTCTCAAGGAATGATGATAATACACCAATGCGTAAAGATTCCAATGACTTACAGAAGAATAAAACTGGAATTAGGTCTGCAACTACACTTCCTGTTGACACTAATACAATAGTGGCACTCTTCATGGACCACATTACAAAGTTGATGAAGGACAGTCTCAGAACTTTTGAAAAAAAAATTGAGGATATGTTTCTAAACCAGGTCGCCATGTTAGCCGACATTAGCATGAAAATGACAAAAGTAAACCATTCTGACAACGGTAAGGTGATGATACATGATGGTGATAAAGCTAACACTGCGAAGACAGTGGATGGAAAAAAGAATTTCGTCATTAGCTCTATTGTGTCATCGGATGTCACAGGAAACTTAAGCCTCTTATCATCCCATGTAGACCAAGTGAAGAAGGAACCATACAAAGATCATACTGCATTTGCAAATCTTACAGCCAGTTGTGACAAATCGGACACCTGTATTAATGGTGCCATCTGCAACAATGCCAGAGGTCCACGTAAAACAAAGTCAACAAAGAGAACAAAGAATTACATCAATAACTGCATGGACGTGAATGAAAAACAGTCGCATGGACATTATACAGGTAATAGTGAGTTGGAAATAGACCACTTTTCAGATGAAAGCCATCCAACCAAGAAAGTTCTTATCATTGGCGATTCGCAGGTACGGCACATTAAACTGAAAAGTGATAATACACACACATCCAAAACCTGGTGTTTCCCAGGAGCCAGAATTGAACATTTTTCAAAACCAATCATGGACATTATCAATACGGAGAATAATCTGTTTGGTGTTGTGTTATGTGTAGGAACAAACAATGTACATACTGATTCTCCAAAAGGATTAACAATGAAATTAGCCATGCTGATTGACCAAATCAGAAGTATTTCGCCTAATGTGCGTATTAGTGTTCTTGGCCTCTTCCCGGGAGCACATAAAAACGTAAATTGGGATAGTATGTCCAATCTCCACCAGCATCTAGTAAAATGCAATGGCAACTTGCAATCTCTATGCAAGGCAAAATCCCTAGGCTTTATCTCCCTGTGGCACCAAATTATACTCATAGTCACCTACTAAAACCAGATGGTGTTCCTCTTTCAGTGCTAGGAAAGGCTGCACTGGAGCGTGCCATCACACTGTACTGGTTAAATCATAGATATCATGATGGATACTTCTCCTATGAGGAAAACTAACAGCATATAAGTGACATGATCTATGTCTGACTGGATCAACTTTTGGTTTGTACAGTCGAATATGTGGCCGTGTTACATCCTGCAGCCCAATTTTCGAGCAAGTTAACCAATGTGAAAACCAGTTACAGCCACAGTGTGGGCATTGTTTTTCTGGTTGCCTCATTAATGCTCAAAGTGCAGCTGGGAAGTTACCCGAACTACACATGTTGTTACTTGAACTTAGGTATGATCTGGTAGTCTTGGTTGAGACTTGGTTTGATGACACCATACCCGATGTTATGCTGATCCACGATGAGCCGTACGTGGTTATTAGGCGTGATCGGACTGGTCGAGGCGGTGGTGTTGACGTTTTCTTACGCGACTCAATTAAAATTGGCCCAGTAACCTTCTCTAAAGAATCCGAGGCACTAAGTTTTGTCCTCCCGGTACCTAATGTTAGGTTAACACGTTGCTATTTGCCAAACGGTAGGGATAAAGAACTTGTTGTTAAAATGTGCAATTATCTTCGGGCAACCATTGATCCAACCTTTACTAATCTTGTACTTGGAGATTTCAACGTGTCATACATTGATTGGAGAAACAGATGCACATCAAATGCAAATCAACAAATTTTGTTAGACTGTATCCTGGACCTCGGTCTTGACCAGCTAGTTACAAAGCCAACCAGAAATAATAACATTCTTGACCTCACTTTGGTTGATAACGAGCGAGCTATCTTTGATACTGATGTTGTTGCACACTTCAGTACTAGTGACCACAATACTGTGACTTTTCAGCTTAACTTTAATCAACTAACCGATACAAAAAATAGAGTAAACTACTATAGTAAACTAAATTCTGATTGCCTACGGGTGAAGTTAAATAAAATCTGTTGGGACTCTTGTCAAAGGGACCTCAATACAGTTAATAGCCAGTGGAGCCTATTCACAAATATCATATCTGACCTTGTAAACGAATCAACTGTGTATTATAAAAAACGAAAAAATTGTAGTATAAAAATACCTCGAGAAATTAAAAAGCAAATGACTCTAAAAAGGAAGATCTGGAAAAGGCTAAAACTTGATAGAAGTAATATCAACGCTACATTATACAAGGCATGTAGTATTAAATTAAAACAGCTGTGTAAAAGCTACGAAATAAATCGAGAACAAAAAATTCCTAAAGAGGGAACAATGTGCTCCCTCTACAAATACGTTAGGCGCAAAACTAAGGTTACCAGTGGTATTCCACCTTTACGCTTTAATAATAAACTAATAACATCAGAAAATGACAAGGCCAATGCTCTTAATTTAACCTTCTGCAATAATTTTATATGTGATGATAACACCACTGATCCATTTGATGTGCACTCAAACAATTTACCAATCCTAGAAAATATTCTAGAAACCATTTGCTTTACGCCAGAAACTATTCTCTTACATTTAAATAACCTAAAAAACAGTTCAGCAACTTGCCCCGATGGGTTTTCTTCTACCTTTTACAAGACATTGGCAATTGAATTACATCGACCATTGTTTCGGATTCTAAAAACGTCATTAAATACGGGCATTATACCGGATTGCTGGCGAAAAGCCAGTGTTACTCCAATTTCTAAAAAAGGAAATACTGCTGAACCAATAAATTACCGTCCTATCTCACTTACGTGTGTTCCATGTCGAATCCTTGAACGGATTATTCGTGATACTATCCTAAAATATCTTTTATGAGCTTAACCTTGTACCAAGCGACCAATTTGACTTTTTGCCAGGCCGCTCAACAACACTCCAATTATTAACTTGTCTAAATGACTGAACATTATCAATGGAAAATTGCTCACCAGTTGATGTAATCTGTATTGATTTCGCAAAAGTTTTTGACTCGGTGGTACATTCCAAACTACTTAAAAAACTGCTTAATGTTGGTATCGACGGTAATATCTTTCTATGGATAAAAGATTTTCTTCGCAATAGATCGCAAGTGGTTAAATTAGGAACTTCTCTAACTACTTGCCGGTTACGAGTGGTGTCCCACAGGATTCAGTACTGGGCTTCTTACTTTTCACGATTTACATTTCTGATCTGTCAGCCACCATTAATGGCATAAAAATGCCTAAATTCGCGGATGATGTTAAGATTTATAGGCCAATTACAACTGCTAGCGACCATACTCTGCTCCAAACAGCGATTGAACATGTAAACACGTGGTCCACTAGATGGCAGCTACCAATCAATGTCCAAAAATGCCATACTTTCCCAATTGGTAAAAATAATTGCAAATCTACATATTCACTAGATAACCACGACCTTAAATCGGAAGTTAGCATTAAGGACCTTGGAGTATACCTGTCATCAGACTTAAATTTCTCTAACCACTGTAATCAGGTAGTTTCCAGGGCAAAGCAAATTGGATACATGCTAAGGCAATGTTTCACTTCTCGCGATGTGCCAACTTTAATTAAAGCTTATACCATTTATGTGCGGCCTATTCTAGAATATGCCAGTCCAGTATGGTCTCCCCATCTATTAAAAGATATCAAACGTATCGAATCTGTACAAAGATTTTTTACCAAATATCTTTCAGGATGCTATAACCTCTCAAATGTACAGCGACTAAACCACCTTGGCCTTGAGTCTTTGGAGCTGCGGCGCCTTCATGCTGAACTTTGCCTTACTTTTTCCATTTTACGTGGACTTGTTGATTTCGACCCAAATCTCTTTTTCTGTATTCGTGGCAATGGGTATACTAGAGGTCATATCCTTAAACTAACAGTAGGAGCAGTCAAAAAAGATTGCAGAAAGTACTTCTTCTCAAACTGTGTGGTGCATCCGTGGAACTCCCTACCATCGGAGTTGGTAAACTCCACTAGTCTACAGCAATATAGACGTGGTCTCAAAAAGACTGATCTTTCGAAATTTTTAAAGTGTTTCTGATTTTAACATACTACAACTGCGTGAGGTCAACTTTTTTGTAGCAACCATCTATGTTTTATGCATATTTTTCTATTTTAATATATTAGTTAAAATTGTTCGTAATTGTTTTAATTGTTTTTAATTGTGACAATTGTTTTAATTTGTTTTAGTTATTTTAATTGTTTTTAATTGTGACAATTGTCCTAATTTGTTTTAGTTATTTTAATTGTTTTTAATTGTGACAATTGTCCTAATTTGTTTTAGTTATCTTAATTGTTTTTAATTGTGACAATTGTTTTAATTTGTTTTAGTTATTTTAATTGTTTTTAATTGTGACAATTGTTTGCCTGTATTATAATTTTCAGGACAGGTGTTAGTGGATACTGAGCATCCCTTCCTGATTTCCTTTTGCCAATTTTTGGTAACAAATTTAGTATTATTATTTAATTATATTACTTTTCTATGTTGGAACAGACCGGGAATAAATATTGGTCCAATAATTATTCCTGGTCCGTTCCAAGATGGAAAAGTGGCTCTCATGAATCACACTGTCTTATCAAGCGGGTACCCACAACAGAATTACATTGTCTTCAATAATTTTTGCCGTTTGGCCTTTGGATATTGTTTCCTGTCATAACAATTTCACACGTATTAGTTTAAAGTAAAGTTTTAATCGGGATGCCATTTTCCACGCTGGCTTGGTCAGTAACAACATCTGTTGGATTTGGTTCGGTTCCGCCCTAATCCAACAAATGTTGTAACTCACCAGTAAACTCCCTTTAGGCTCTAAAAAAGTACACGACAATGGTGGATTGGTGAAGCAAAATGCATTCGTGGTAAGTTTGCCCTTGTCATTCTAGAAAACCTGAACTAAGCTTCGCCATTTAGAAAAAAACGCCTTACAGATCATTTCCAAATGGAAATTACAGCTGTGAAGGTACACCATAAAAAAAACAGATTAGAATTCATTGGAACGAAATGAACTATAATTTGAAGTACAACTCAAGGAAACGAGGATGGTTTTTACTCTCTGATATTGTCAGAAATAAATGCAATTAATGTTTGAAATATGTTTGTTTTGTGTGTGTTTGCATGTGCGTGCATGTGTGTGTGTCCATGTGTGTGTGCGAGGATCAGTACTTAGGTTGACATCAAGTACACAAAAACATCGACTAAAGGTGACAAAAAAAATAGGGCGACAAAACACGCGTCACCCTAATTTTCCCATGATTTTGAGAGCCTCAAAAAGCAGTAAAAACGTTAAAAATTAGCAAACCAATAATTTCTAATGGCATATACATCTTTCTAGCTAAGATCTGTGCAAAAATTTCGTTAATGTTACGTCTCGTTTTGCTTCAAAAAAATAAATACCAACCCAGGTACTGCAGAGGGCGTGTATTACAAAAAAATAAAAAGCCTACTTGTGGCGACTTTTCGATTTCTGGTGATTATTTCGTTTTAAATGCGTGTTTTCTGTACGAATTGCTGTAAATCTCATTTAACAATGATCTTTTCTGACATGAAGAAAAAAATTCCCTTCTAAAACCTTATTTAATTAGTAAACACACCGAGTCAGCTGTGGCCAGACAGAAGCGGCCGTTTGCAGCCTCTGCGCATGCGCTGACTGTTGTCTTTCGTGGCTAGCCTTTGGCCGAGCCACATCGCACGAGCAGAAAGCGGCGAACCTGCAAGAATGACGAAGGATTTACGCTATTTTGAAGCTATTGCGAACGCATACAATTCCATTAAAATGTGTACGTTCACCCGTCACAAGCTAAAAGCTGTGTCAAACTTAGAAAACAATTAGGCCTAACACCAATATCGAAACTAAGGTAATGTTTGAGCTGCAGTGTGATATTCTCGTAAATGTTGAAAAGTGAATGATTGCGATAGCAACGGTATACATAGTCGTAATACACCTAAATCATATTCGGATGCAGTTGTTCACTACCGTGTTGTGATACAAAGCACATTAGCAATATAGGCTACATAAAGGAGAGCATTAAGGCAGGGCCGACTAAAACCTTAAAGGATATGAGAACGAATATCGTCACCAAAGAACATCCCCTCCACAGCACGTCCTAGCAAAAGGGGTTTAAGACTTACAACCTTCCTTCACATAATGTAAAATATGCTCAAATCCACTTTGCGGCTAATCCCCCCCCCTAATCCACAACCAATTTTCATCACATCGCTACCTGAAAAGCCAGAAAGGGGAAGTTTTATTTTCATTTTTCTATTCCGGCCGCTTCCACTTCCTTATTTTTCTTCCCCTTTCGGCGTAATAAATTCCACTTACTATTGACGAATCTCTTGCATGCCTTTGCATTGAATCTGACTGGAACCACGAAGGCTTATCACTCGCCCAAACTGTAGAGAGCGTATCACAAAATATACGGCCTCACCAGGCCGTTGGCACATACTCCTGTGTAGTATTTCTAAACGTAGAATGCATATCACAAAATATACGGCTTCACCAAGCCGTTGGCACATACACCTGTGTAGTATTTCTAAACGAAACATTAGTAATTTACAACTAGACACGAAAATACATGCAGCCCGCGAAAGACAGACAGGAAGTGACAAAAGCGCGCCAGAAAATGTTTGTTGCGATCAAACACGCCTCACTTGTCACCCTAAGATGCTATTTGATTGCACTTTAGTCTGTGTCGCCCTAAGCATCAATCCTGACACATCTGCAGCCATAATTAGCTCACACGTACTTGGAATCGTCAGTTCATTCATTCGCACAGGCACAAAAATAGCAGCAGCGTCGTGTTGCTTATAAAACTACCATTTTAAATGAAGTTTTATGGATAATGAAAAACATGGGACTAACATGCTTTCATCAAGAAATCAGCCTTAATCCGAAGGTCGACACAGTCAGAAGGTTTTTTTTAACACGTTTTGTTGCCTTAATGCTCCATCTAGACACACGCTAGTGTGTCGCGCCAAGTTAGGCAACAAACATCACAACAAACATCGCATCAATTCAATTGTCGAGGTTGTAACCATTGTAGCGCGACGCATAACGTTAGTGTCTTATATCTTCAAGCATAGTTGGGCACATTTCCGGTAGCCTACTTGGGGGAAAATAATAATGCGGTACGAAAGCTTAAATTGTGTTGAAATCGAGAGCAATGACCCACCTTACAAAAATTAACTCGTGTATGAATGCCAGCTAAGCTGCTTTCAATGCAAAATCTGATCCTCAATAACGTTGCAAATATGTTACTACTAGTTACTACTAGCTAATCCGCTCATCTCCATGTTAAATCCCATAGGGTGATTATCGATTCCAAGATAACGGGGAGGCTTCCAGCTATGGAACTGGCTTCCAGCTATGGAACTGGACGAATGGGTGCAGTACAAGACGAACTGCGTACCTTTTATGGTTTGGACCATGGGAGCGTAACGGGGATGGCGTGGGAGGGCGCGTAAGTACGAAAATATTGGTATAACCATTGTTAGTATTAATGGGAGAATGTAAATAGCCTGTTCCAACTGATGATCCTGGAACGTTGGAGGGGG
>JAHWFP010077178.1:0-14225 GCA_023313725.1 Lithobius niger
ATGGGACGTAAAAGAGTAGATGGGAGAAGTAGGGAGTTGACAGGAGAAGTGTCACAGGGAGATTGGGAAAGTGTGCCTTTGTTCATGAACAGTGCAGGTGCACTGGAAGAGTATCACCGCTTCACTATCGTATATCAGCAGCATAGTTGAAGGCATTCTAGTTATATAGATTTGGTGTTAATCTGAAGCCCAAAAGGCATAACATGTCCTGGCATAATTTTTTGCACTGGCACTGCATTTTCGTTCTTTTCCTATGAACGTGAAGTTCATAATACAGCTTTCAATTTGTTGAGTATTTTCGACAAAAATTTACAATAAGTTTTAGCACATTTTTTTAATACCTAAAAAAAAAACTTCTGGTGAAAGATACGTATAAGTTAAGAATGGTTAATTTCGGAACAGGATTGATATCAACAGGCCAGTAAAATAGTATAAACACAAACAGGCATTACGATTAAATGGAAATACAGTCCAGTACATCATCAGGCAAGTGCTTTGGTTTCTAATCTACCTCACGGTGTTTTTCTTATGTGTTTTGTGTTTTACATTTCTACGGTTTTTAAGTGTACTTTGACAGTGAAGTTGGGAATGCTTCGAAATATTGTAATTGTGTAATTTTTGTGCACTGAACCGACTTTCCATTTGATCTTAATAAACAGGCCGAAAAATTTACCACGCTAATTGCACTGACCAACAGTTTAAAATAATAAATTAGTGAAAATTCCAGCTCCCCTTCAGAATTTTCAGGTTTCTGCTTGAAGTTTGTGGGTAAACGTTAGTAATTTTGGGAAAAAATTTGTTTGTTTGTTGATCTGGTGTAATTTGGTTTGTTTGTTAACGTTGTTTAATCTGGTTGATATCACTAATTTGAAAGGCAAAAGAATTCTACGCAGCAGCTACTTTTTTACAAGTTTTGTTTTTTTGTACGCTATCATTCTTTTTTTTTTTTAGTTACTTGTTTATTTGCAATTCACGTTATCTGTAGCCTATAGAGCAGTGACGTAGTATTATTGTGTATAACTCTATGGTGGAGCCAGTAACTGGGTTAGCTGCAAGGGGCACTGGAGGAAGAAAGGAAGATCGTCTTACTGAAGGCAATGCTATTAGACTGGATTTCTTAAGCCTATAACGCGCGATTTTTGTTGTTGGAGAAAACAACGTTCTTTTTAAGCCTAAGCAATCCGCTCTCAAAGCACTGTCTTGACTAGAAGTGCCGTTTTTTCCGTTACATTTTAATCTAGTGCACCTTGTAGCTATTGCCTCCAAATGGTGTCTAGTAGCCAATATGACGTCACTTGACGCTACTCTATTACAGTTTCGATGAGGAAGCCTACCGTAGTGGAAACCAACATTTTTTTCTGCACTCTGGCACCGGGACGAATAGCAATTTTAGAATTAGTACACAGTTACAATTTATAGTTACCTGTTCACAACTGAGAAATCGGGCCTCTGATAAATTCCAGGTACTTCACTTGGAGAAGAAGGAATCACCTGTCCTCCAGGTAGCGTTTGAAGTCTTGGTTGAACTTTTCTTACTTCAGAAGGCTGCTGGATTGACATATTTTGTACTTGTTGCTGTATTGAGCCATCCAAACGTCTCCTGATCTGCGTTTTGATTCCACTCGGCTTGGAATGCGACATCGTCGTTGTTCCCATTTGTATTCCTGTTATATTTTGTTGTAGAACTGGCCTGGACTGCTATTTTTTAAGAAAATTGTATCGACTTCTGTACCAGCTATAGGCAATTGATTTACACATTATAACACTAAACACACAAGAGACTGAATCAATGGTTTGATTACAACGAAGCCAGCAGACAGATTGTGTAGGACACACGGGAATGGTCAATCAACATTTCACATTGTTGTATTTCAAACAGGTAGTAGTGAGGACACGGACGAATAGCAACACACAAATAGGCAAACGTGTCTGATATTGTGCGAAGCAGTTTTAATAATTTGTGGGAAACCTATTTTTGAATAAGGTGGAAGAAGCTTACTTGGACGATCTGTTGAGAAAGCCTGTATTATTGTGTACGTTTTTTTTTTATCATTTTATTCATTGATTATTACTTGGCAAACGTCTGGATAGTGTTTGAAACAAGGTTTCTAAGTAACTGTTTGCGCTACCGTGATGGCCGTTTCCTGATGCCGACCATTGTTATTAAAAATAAAATATAGTTACAGCCAGTTTTCTGCACAAATAAAAACCACACTACGTTTCGGGAGGACAACCTCCCGTCTTCAGGTAAAAAATAAACCACTAAAACATTAAAAAAATTCATGGCAGTATCTGCCGAGTCACCAAGTCTATAAAAACAAACCATTCAGGCATGGTCAAGGCCTAAAACATTAAAATTATTAAAAATATTAAAAACATAAAACATACCAAATGAGACCAAATGATACACCATGTTATTGCATGGGCGCCCGGAAGTAGAGTTTTTATTTATTTATTATTTTTTTTTTATTTTTTTTTTTTCATAAGTACAGTGGCATTGCATTTGTCGGATTTGCAAACAGTGATGGACGGGTCATTTTTTATTTTACGGACATTTTCAGATTCAAGCCTAGTGAGGTTCGGTTGTAGATGTAGTTTAGCGTTTTTGAGGGAAGTAATAGCCGCTCCCCGTATTTCAAATCTGTTGGGCACAACTGTGAGATTGGCTTCAAGTTTAGCACAAAAAGGTGGCACCAAAGCTTCAAGTTTAGGGGTTGGGACAAATTTTAAATCCTTTTTCATAATTTCCATTGTGCAATCGTCTAAAGGCTTCCCGGTGTAATTATACACCCAAGGATTGTGTGGGAATGTTTGGTGCTTATTAATGCTATTCTGCATTGCCTTGCAATTCAGGTGAGACACACCCTGAAAATGAGGTGTGTTGGAGGTGGGGGGGGGGGGGAGGAGGGATGGTTGGGTGAAACAAGAAATGCTATTATGTAGAAGCTGCTGAAATTTGCTATTAAACTTATGATGGTATTTCTCCTTCAAACATTCCGTGGCATCACGTACAGCTACTGTGCACATGCCACCTAATTTATGATCAACTACGTTAGACTTTACTTCCGGGCGCCCATGCAATAACATGGTGTATCATTTGGTCTCATTTGGTATGTTTTATATTTTTAATATTTTTAATAATTTTAATGTTTTAGGCCTTGACCATGCCTGAATGGTTTGTTTTTATAGACTTGGTGACTCGCAGATACTGCCATGAATTTTTTTAATGTTTTAGTGGTTTTTTACCTGAAGACGGGAGGTTGTCCTCCCGAAACGTAGTGTGGTTTTTATTTGTGCACAAAACTGGCTGTAACTATATTTTATCTGCAAAAAGTGCTGAAACTTCTCAATCGACCATTGTTATTGACATCAGGTAGTCTTTTCAAGTACACGTTATTTTAGTCGACAACTTAAATGCTATAACATTCAGGGCCACAACTTGGGGTTTCAATCCCTACCCTCCTCAAAATACAGTACAATGGCTCTTTCACCATGCTGTGAAATGTTACTGTATTCATACAAAATTTCCAGCGAATACCTGCTTCTACCTTAGTAGGCATTGCTTTTGCACTGTACTAACAATCAGGGCAGTGAAAGCCACTATGGACCAGATGCTAATTTCCCAACTGATGTACTGTGTTATTCCACTTCTAAACTGATTGAGCAGCTTGTATATTTGGAACCTCAGTATGAAAAGTCACCAAGTATGTAAAGTCATCAAATTTCATTATTTCTATCTATTTTTAGTTTCATTGATAATGCCATTTAGTAAGTTATTTAACAAATAAACAGTTACTTGTCTGGGGCGGGAAAGAAACATTGGAATTGAAAATGGGGTACAAGACTTCAACTAACGTGTCTATGAAGGGTGAGAGGGTACTTTAAGTTCTCTGGAGCATGTAAAAAATCCATTTTCAGCAATCTTAGTGCCTTTTAAATGTTAAAAAAAAAACAAGTTATAGAAATTGTCAGTCTCAGTAAAATTAATGCTTAATTTGTCTCCTTTTATAAAATTTCACTTTTAACTTCAGATCTTGGGGGGGAAGAGGCCACTAGCCTTCCTTTGCCCCCATACCTCCCTTTGGAGTACCACTGCCACTGCATAACATCTCATACACGATTTCCTACCGAGCTTCAGTTGTGTAGCTGAATAATCCACATTTTTGTGGTGCTGCAATGCTAAAAAAAATCAAGGATTTAATTCATCAATTTTTGGGTTTTTTAAACTTTGCACAAAATTTTACACAAAACAGCAACATCACCGTCTTTGATTTGTTGATACTATGATTTCAGCTGAATTTCGTTTTAGGACACAATTGGGATATGGTTACATCTTGCTGAAGTGCCCCTAAAGAGTTGTGCTTGGGGGGTACCTATCTTCCTCTGCCCCACTCTTGTTATACTGACACATTTAAAATGTGTTAAGATTGAAAAACAAACTAAACATTCGAGGTTTCAGCGCACACCATGCCGCTTTCAAAAAAAGACTAGACAATTCAAAAACACTAAGTTATACATACACAAAAAAATCAATAACAATCCATGAAACCCCAACCTAACTTGTACATGATGGCGAAAAATGGGACGCTCGAGCTAAATTGTCTGCCCTTGCGAGTTTTCCTCCCCAGCACGGATATCATTTTTTGGCATCCAATCCTGATTTTTGGTTTACTGACCTAATTTTATCTTTTTGGGGCGCCCCCCCCCCCCTCATTTCTAACTACGGGAAGTTCACCTACGTATTAAGTATTTAAGACATACATTTTTATTAATTTTTTTTTACAATTTCTGACTTAATCTCATAGCTAGACGAAAACGTTCATCTTACACTTTTCAAATTATTAATATTAGTCTGATTGATGCTCCAACTGACTTCACTACAACGGATATTTTCTAATGAAAACTGCTATTCCTTAAAACATGAAAAAATTTCAAAATCTTGACCGCGTTTGGGATTTTCCCCAAGCTGGTGCCCTGAGCTGCTGCCGGGTTAGCCTGGTCCTTAGGCCGTTATTTTCTTTTCAATGTTAGCACATTTTTGGTAGAAATATTTTTTCCTATTCTCTCCTAACTTCGCTGATGTTACTTCCTACCGATCCTGATTAGCAAATATTAAAAGAAATGTAAGAACACATTATTGGCAAAGGGTAACGTTTTTAATGAGAAGTGACGAATGTTACTTGCGGAAGTTTCCTTTATAGTGTAACGACAAGGCATATTATATTTGAAATCGAATACAGAGCTTAAATTTGAGCTGGAATGCTATTCCAGGTGGGTCTGCATCTCATTTGCTTTAATATTTTTAAATATCCAGCTCTAAAAATCCTAGGTATAATTTGATCTATGTGAAATAAACGTTATGTAACCTAGACCACTGCTTAAAATATCCGTTCTCTTTTGCAGATGTTTAAATTTAACTTCAACTGTTATAAACAGAAAATGAAAAAATGTACAGAATTAGCAAGGTGCACTAATCGACTAAACTTGGCTTCACTTTGAAATGCTACTTTATTTTACTACTTAAACTGTAGGCTTATCTTACATTTATTTTAAGCATATTTCCTATTTAAGCCTATTTTGCCTATCTAAAACATTTTTCATTGGTTTCAAAGTTTTTTATGTAATCTGTTGAGATTTTTGCTTTATCAAACTAAGAAAATGCAACTTTTTAATACCACGTGTACAAAAAAAACGGCTTCGTTGTGAGCCGCCAACTACCCCCTTCAAATGGACTGCCACAATTCTGGTGTTTCCTGAATTAGAAATTAAGCAATGCGTGTGTAAGGGAATTCTGTGTCACACAATTTGTGGGTGTAGTATAAAACTAATAAATTAATTAACACCTAAAGAGCTAACATAAAAACTTTCACCGTTTTAAGTGTATTGCTTTTGTACATTATCATAATGCTGGTAAATTTCAAGTGAGTTTGCACCCTACCAGCATTAAACCCGCAGTAAAAAACAGTAAAGGGAATGATATCAAGAGCACTCTTTCATGGAGCGAAGTAGGGTAGTAAAAAACGTATTAGCGGTATAATACGAAAACTATTCAAGCTAGAAATATTTTCACTACGTTACCGCATAACACTGGATCACATTGCTTTGTTTAGTTCTGAAGTAATTTGATGTTGTATTTTTGAAAATACGTAATGCCATTATAAACACGGACTTATAAGAAAACGACGGAACAACATGGACATTTTTCTACCAATGCACAATGCAAACTACATTACATGACAGTAAGCAGTATTGAGGGTAGATATGGAACACCAATCATTCGTATATGGACAGTGGTGCATTGGAGAAGAGGTGCAGATTTTCTGATCCAACGATTTGTACTCTGTGAAGTAACACAGTTTGATATGATTATGACATTAAAGTTTGATGATCAGGAATTTCAACAGTGCAAAGACACATTTTAAGAAGTGGACGGCTTACACTGGGAAAGAATGCAGCACAGGTGCAGAGTTGATGCAGTGCGGCGCACATCAAGCTACCAGCTGTATGAAATGGCTTACCTGACCCACGAGTGCTGTTTGCTCTGATGGCTGCGGTAAGCGCCGATGGATTTTATTTGAGGCTAATGCATGCTGTTGTGGTTGCTGTACCTGCGGTTGTTGCTGTTGCAGTTGGTTCAGTTGTTGCTGTTGGAACTGTTGTTGATTTTGGAGTTGCTGCTGCTGTAGCTGTTGATGCTGTTGTTGCTGTTGAAGTTGCTGAAGTTGGGTCTGCTGATTGAAGGTCTGCTGTTGCAATGACTGTGGGCCCATTTGTTGAGCTTGCTGTTGCAGTTGCATCTGACCCTGTTGTAACTGAAATGGGGTTTGTTGTCGCTGATGGTGCAGTTGGGTCTGCTGACCGGCCTGCTGAAGCAGACCAGTCTGCATAACCCCTGTCTGTTGTCCCATTTGTTGTTGCATTGATGTCTGCATTGTTGGTTGTTGTTGTTGTCCTAGTAACTGTTGCGCAAACTGTTGCTGTTGCCCTTGGGGAAATTGGATCTGAGATTGACTGAAAGTAGGCTGTTGGAACTGTTGCCCCTGCTGCAGCTGGGTTGTAGGGAATTGAGGCCGCTGGGTTGTTTGATAAGGCGTCAACGGATGAGTGGAAGGCTGGTAGGGTCCCTGCCCTTGTTGAAGTGACAACTGCTGGGGAAATTGCTGTTGCGAATATGAAGGCTGTTGCATTTGTTTCTGTTGTTGCAATTGCTGTTGTTGCGTCAGTCCACTTTGCATGTGGAATTGTTGTTGTACTTCGGCTTGGTGGTCTCCTGAAGACTGTCTACCCACCTGCACGGATAAATGAACGATTCGTTGAATAAGACAAATCGCACGGGTAAAAGTAGCAACATTTATTAGTACCAGCTTGTGAACCGTGTAAGGATGGCACGTGTTTGGTAAATGGTATGTCAAGCCCTTCCCCCCGCCCCATATTCCTTTGTCTGGCACAAGCTATTAGGTGATTACTCGTATAGCGTCAGTTTTTACTGGCCCATGGGATTAGAAGGGGTTTGGTTGGGATTTGTAACGGCAGAGCGAAGCATATTCCAACTCCCATCACTAAACAAGCCGACCATGACGTCATTTTTGTGGTCGCATTCAACAGCAATATTGAATAATAAATAGCTACACCATTCTATGCTTTATCAACGATTAGACCATCTACCATATTCTGCGCTATGGATTTGTATGATATCAACATTTTTTCAATATAAATCAGAACCGGTCATTTGGTTGATGGCTTAAATTTGTCCTTTTCCATTGGTGAGGGTCATGCAAGGCAGACACAACTGGGGTACGATGTTTCAAGGCATTGAATTACTTTCACTTTCAAACATGCTATCCATTCTCTCCCTTATTTAACACGTCACGTGCATACATTAAAGGAATGCCAGGAATGCATTATATTTTTGTTCGCAAAGCACTTCACTCCGAGGTTAACAAATGTTGACGGCAATTTTCACCTCCACTGTGTGTATGTGTGTACAATTATAAGCTTCGTAACGGAATAGATTAGGTAAATCCCATTCCGTGCTACGAATTTGTGGGATACTGGCAGTTCCCATCATAATCATAGCCAGTTATTTATTGGCCTGGCTTAAGCTGAGTCTCCTCTTTTGGTGAGGGTTGTGGTGAGGTCGATACACTTCAGTGGTTAAAGTAATTGACGTCCTTCCTCTTTAAAGTATGTAGCACTCATCCATCTGTTTTTAACATGCCACGTGCAAAGATTTAAAAAATGCCAGGAACACTCCCCTGTTCGGCAGTTGTGAGCTATGAATTTATGGGATATCAACATTGCTCATTACTTACCTGAGCCAGTGTCATTTGTTGACCTGGCTTAGGTTTGCGCTCCTCCGTTGGCGAGGGTCGTGGCGAGGTGGATAGCCCAAGAGCACGGCTGAAGTCCGCCAACATTCCGCTGATGGTGCCGGTCACTTGCGGCCGAGGCTGTCCGGGCATACCACCCGCCGACTGCCACTGTTGCTCCTGACTGGCTCGCTCCTGGAAACGTTCCATCAAAGCCTACAACACAAAAAGGGACAAGAACACGTAAAGCATGTACGTGTTAAGGTTAAAACAGTTATTGTCATTCCACATTAAGGGGAAGGATAGACCATTTTTTTTATTTCAAATCTTAATAGTTTAAAAAAGTTGGTTTTCTTGTAAAAGCAACAAATACTGTAATGTTTTTAGAATTGGTCATCTGAATCTCACGTTTAACGGGATATTAATATGAGAATCAGAATTGTTGTCTGAATCTCGTTAGAACCAAAAGCGGTCTGGTTTTGGGAAAATTCTTAGTCTACTAAGTTACCAATTTTGACATTAACCTACAAAAGCTGGAAAGCCTAGTGTGACAACATGGCATAATTTTTAACCTGTTGGTTCTTCGTTGCCATGTAGTAGGTTATACTGTCAGAAACCAAAAATCATAAAGAAGAATGGGTCAGTGATAAAACCAGCTTTTTTGCTCTATTATGGTTGGAAACAAAAACAGACGTTTATGATTCACCTTATTCCACATTGTTTCAAAGTCAGAAGTGTTTCAAAGACACCATCATTTAAATAAATCCATCTCTAAAGAAAGTTAAGACTTTTCGGAACATCATGTAAGTGTTTTTGTACCCTGACTATGCGGGTATGGATGCTATTACGAAGGATGTACGCATTTCATTAAGAGTAATAGAGGTGCTAGAGGTGCAAGAAAATTAATGCCAAACAATACCACACAACAACATTACCAATACAACAGTACGTCACACACGACACATATGTATGTGAACAGCAGCATGCCGTGATGATCAATGCGTCACCAAATAGAAAACATATTGGTTTACGCCAGTGTTGTCCACAAGTAGTGTATGTGCATTTGCGAATACACCTAAAGCTTAATATTTTTTTGTCTATTTTCCGCGCTCCTCAAAACGTGTGCACTAAACACATATCTGTAGAAACCTCGGAAGGAAAAATTCACTTGAACAAAAAAGAAAAAGAAAGTACTTTTTGCAACATCAACACAGAAGCAGGCAGAACACTGTCTTTTGAAGAGAAATTATTCAAGGAGAGGTAGGTAACGTGTATTTTTGACTATTCCACAATGAATAGAGGCAACATCAGAGTTACTTATATCTTACTTAGCACACGACACAACACATACGACAGTGTGTCAGGAAGTAGACACAGGTACAGCCTACCTGTTCTGCTGCTTCCAGTGATGGAGAAACGTCTAGTATAGGAGAAAGGTCAGTCACTGGCGACCAGTCCTGGGGATCTGGCTTGCCTTTTATTTTCTTCTGACTCTGTAGGTCGATTGACTTAGGCTTCGCTTTGGGGGATACACTTTTCTGAGCACCACTTCCCCCACTTCCGCCAAGAGGCTGCTGCAAATTGGATAAAACAGCCATTGAAAACTAAGCTGTTTTCAGTGGGGGCGGGGGGCAGATTATTTAGGCGTAGGTGGATTTTAGCAAGCTAACATTTCCATAAACGTCTTTCCGTCCTGCTTGCCATTACGTCTGTGGGCATTTGGTAGATAAGTAAGGATTTAGGCGTAATGTCATAAAGAAAGCGTAACCTATTTATTGTTCACTAAGTCAGAATTATGAATAATCTTGCTGTTTGACGATTCCTACCGTATGAGACTAGAACAACAAGTCAGTCAGAATTGTAAATAAAATTTGCTGCAGGGTGATTCTTACCCGTGGTCTGCGCCCAGGCTGGGCAAACTTTTGCCTGGCTGCTGCCTACGGCTACTCGGCTAAGAACCACTTGAGCTGAGGCGCCTGAAGGTGGACCTGATCCTTACATGTAAGATCGTTCACGGTCTGATGCCATTGGACCTGCCTTTCTTCAACCGCAGTGAAAATAATTTTACCCGGGGCCATTCTTTTAAACTTAGCAGCACTAAGTTTAACCTAGACTATCGCAAGTACTTTTTTGCAAATCGGGTGGTGGCACCTTGGAACTCCCTCCCCGAGGCTGTTGTTTCGGCTACTTCGCTGGGTGTGTTTCTTGGATTGCTAAACAAAACCGATTTGTCCACATACCTTAAGCGTCCATATCTGTGATGCAGCCATTAACGTCTTACAAGGACCGGTGTTAGTGGTAACGTATGTAACCCTTCCGTCCTCCTTGCCCCTACTGGGTGCAGAATGCTTTATTTATTTATTATTTATTTAATAACATAAAAGTAAATTTACCAAGGGTGAATTAACTATTGTTCTAGTCTCATCTGGTAGGAATCACCATGCAGCAAGATTATTCATAATTCGGAGTTACTTATCTATTCTCATTTGGTAGAATCACCATGCGGGAGGATTATTCATAATTCTGAGTTACTTGTTGTTCTGTTCTCATCTGGTAGAAATCACCATGCGTCACGGTGATTCACAATTCTGATTTCTTATTGTTGTGCTCATCTGGCCAAAATCACCATGTGGCCAGTTGATTTACATGGTCATTCCACTGATCACAGTATTCCTGTATACCTTGCATTTTATTTCGCCTGAGTGCTTGCTACCAAGGTTTGGATAGTTTCATCCCCTTCCCGTGTACCATCCAGGAAGTATGCTGGGGGTGGGGGAAAATTGTGAAAATATGTTAGAATATCTATGAGATAACTGAAATCACTGCCTGTGGGGTCGGGATTGAATAATTGTCAGAAATTTTGATGCCATTGAGACTTTCTAAATTTCCATTTCCAGAAATTTTTTATAGAGAAAAAAACCCATTTAATTATTCACTTTCAACATACAGACTTAGCTTTTTCCGGGGAAAGGGGGAGCACTGGCTCGCTGCACATCACCACGACAGATTTTCTGAACGGCAGTGTCGTAAGGGCACAATGGTACTTTACTTAAGGCAACAAACGGGCACAATTGTGGTAACTTTTTCTCACCTTGAAGGAAAAAAGCTGAGATTGCTAGTAATTGCCTAGATGTTACACTCAAAACTTTCAGTCTTGGAAGGGACAAATGCTCTCGTACCTTCCTCTCAGTGTGGCACTGAGCTCAATGACGTGCACGGGGAGGGGGTAAGGATTGCCTCTGCCTGTTTCGCGGTACGTCCTTTTTGGAACAAAAATGGCCTTTTGTGCCGACGTTTGCTGGTACGGGAAAGGGCTTAAAGGCCTTAAAAAACCGAAAGACGATATAAAAAGGCCTCTGTAGGTCAAAAAAAGGTATTGTGGCCTCTTACTGAAATATACCCCTCCCCTCGGGTGAGGAGGTCTGTACACGCTATTGACTGCTTTCCTTGTCTCAATTTTTGATGAGACAAGAAAGGCAGGTAGCGGTAGTCGACTGTTATTTTTTTTTTTTAATTTTGTTGTCGGATTTGTTTGAAACAAAAAGAACAAATAGAGGATAAAACTAATATTGTCAAAGAAATTAACGTTGCAAAAATATGTTTTCGAGGCAGCACCTCCAAAGTTGTCTATTGAAAAAATACTTATGCATATTGCTTCACATCCCACATCTTGACCAAATTTTGCTCCGTAGTTTCATTACAGGAGCGCATCTACGCAGAAACTCTCTGAATAATTTCTTGTCAATTATTATCCAATAATAAATTTAATGTGTTAGTGTTTAGAAAGTTAGTGTTGCACATGTATACACCCTATTTGTTAGGAGACATTTACAATTAAAAAACCATTTTGCTTTCGATTTTTGAAAGAAATTATTTTTTTAAATCATATAAAAATCTAAACACTACCAGAAAAGCTGTCACAGTGGAAAAATAATAATTAAGAAATAATTAAGAAATGATAATTAGACAACAAATCAACAAAATACCATATTTTTACTTATCAGTCTTTCTCGAGAATTTTCACTCTATGGTGAGGTACCACCACCGCCCCTTCAGCGGCTATGAGATCTATTCTGACCGATTATAAGTTTTACCTCGATCCCTGCAGTGATTGAAAGTTTCTCTGTCTGAATCCACGGTTTCCAGCTTCCCGTCCTGTATTTCATTCTCCTAATAGAACTTCTACAGAGATTCAGAATTGAGATTGCTTATTCATAGATTAGAAGTTAACTAGATATTGCATATTACCTATTACGAGCCTACATGGGGACCTGGTGGCCACCAACGCCTTTCCTAATGCTTTCTGTGCGAACAAGCATGGTGGAAAAGCGATACGAGAAGTTTTAGCAGCCGCGACTACAACCACCAGAGTCCAGCGTAAGCGTGAAAGCGGCAGGATGCGGTATCTAGTTAACTTTCTAATCCATGGCTTTTTTATGCGAACATTTAGTTTGCTTCAGACCAAGGACTCTCGACCATTTTGTTGGGTCGATTCTCTCAACTGAATGCGTCTGAACTATAGCACTGATCATTTCCCATGGTAAAGTATACACGAGTGAGATTAAGTTGGTGACGTCTTTGCTCCCCAAGCCAATCCTCGAAGCAGATGACGCTTGGTTTTTGGAAGCAAACAAAAAGGTTTGCTCTAAGTAGCCAATAGTTTTTAACAAAATTAATGAATGATTATGAAATATCTGATCACACAATGTTTACTGAACGCTAAAATGCACATAATTGAAACAAACCGACAAATTTTTACGCGATTACCCAAGATCAGAGTTGGTGACGTCATTACTTCGAAACCAAAACAATGGTGTGCTTTTATGATGATCGCTTGGGACGGTGCTCTCCATCTGATGACACGTTATAAAATGTTGCGATTTTCAGTCTCATTGTCGACTGAACTTGGGTAGCTTAATACACTTTAAAACAATTTAAATAATTGGAGTGGTCGGGCTTACGTTTGATGATGAGTGGACTAACAAAGAACGAATACTCATCATCAAACGTAAGCCAGGCCGTTCCATTTCGTGCCATTTTACAGATTCTTCCATCTCAGTGGCTGTTGAGTTTCCTGATGGATCGACACGAAATAGGACTAACAAACGAACGAATAATAATTTTTTGTCGATTCACCCGCAAAATCAACATCCAATGAGATGGAAGAATCACTAAAATGGAGCGCCATAGGAACAGTGACATGAGACTCGTTTGAGATTTGGTGTTAAATCTCGCACTGCTTCTCGTGCTGGTGCTTAATACTGAGTGGACCCATCCAATAGAATGGTCGAAGGTTCCTGCTTCAGACCACATAAGGCTCCAAGAAATTTATATACATGTATTTTTTTTTATTTATATACACTCACCGAGATAAGTAGAATATTTCTCCACAATTCTCATTAAGTACAGTCTCAAGGCACTGTAGAGCACGAACTATAAAGCCGTACTGGCTATAATGCTTTCATGAGGTGGTCGTTCAGATATCTGCAAGGGGCACTGCATATACGTGGAGGTAAAATAATTAGCATAGTTTGTGAAGATAATGCAGTGCGAGCAGGTTTCTTGGACCTAAATAATGCTCATTTTGGGGAGTTTGTTTGTAGCTGCTACAATTTTCACCAAGTGGAATCTTTTCCGTATGATAGCCTTAGTATACAGCCTTAGTAACCGTTCAATGGTTAAGCGACTGGGTGATAAATACGCCTCGTACTGAGCACGGCCTCGACATTGTCGATCTCAGTACTCGGAAAGAGTGTAATCACCTATACTTGCATAGGTTACGCTTTCCGAGTACTGAGATTAACAATTTCGAGGCCCCACAGGAGCCGAGCCATTGTTGAGCTCAGTACAAGGAAAGCGGGTAATAACCTATTTATCACCCAGTCACGTAACAATTGATAAGCTCATTCACTGTCA